>AVPN01000668.1:4207-27880 GCA_000695325.1 Pleurobrachia bachei
TCTCTCTCTCTCTCTCTCTCTCTCTCTCTCTCTCTCTCTCTCTCTCTCTCTCTCTCTCACTCTCTCCTCCCTGGCACAGTCATGGGTTGGCACTGCACCCCGTTTCCTTCTAAGTTACTACTCAATTAGGCCCGGGCTAAATTGAACCTACCTCCCCACTCCCTGCACTGCTTGCGTTTATGACATTGTGTGTGTTTAGCATATAATACAGACTTGATCGGTCTAAGTCGTACACACAGAGAGAACTCTTGATTCATCTGATAGCTCAGTCTTTGTTGTCCTTTATACACATCCCTCCATTTCTCTAGCTTGTTGTTCAAGTGTTGTTCCTCGTCCCCTGGGGTGAAGGAGAGAGAGCCCTACTACACGCGGAAAAGGAAAAGTGTGTCACGTGACCTTCTAATTGGTGCACCACTGGCCATCAAGTGCTTCTCAGTCAAGATAGTTTCTCTCTCTCTCTCTCTCAGTCAAGATAGTTTCTCTCTCTCTCAGTCAAGAGTGTGTGTTTCTCTAGTGTGTTGATGCTGCTACCCCGCTGAAAATGCATGGAGCGGGTTGTAGTGTTAGCGGTTTTTAGGCTTTTTAGATCCATCTTAGCGAACCATGGAGGTCTCCAGCTGCATTACAAGGTAAGATGTTGCTTGTTTATTGAGTTGTGTCAACTTTCAGGGTCCTTTAGCACTTCAAGTTATCCATATCTAACGGGTTGGGTGTGACGTAATTTTGTTCTGCAGCCACTTTTTTCGATTTGCCGTCTTCACAATCCCCTTTCATCAAACTCATTCCTTTTCTTTTTCTGATTTCCCTGTTTAGCTTTCTCTTTTTCATCCTCATGTCGCACCTCTTTCCTGATTATCTACCTTATCGTTCCCTAATCATATCTCTCCCTATCCAGGTCAGTGATGGGAAGAGGAAAAGAAGAAAGATGTCAATATTTCCTGAACAAGATGATGATGATTACTGTAGGCCATCGTCTCTAACCCGGACTGTAACTGATAAACTACTTCAACTAAAATGTAAGATCTGTTTGTTTTTCAGTTCGCTTGTCAGTTTGTTTGTCCGTTGCTCTGTCCGTCTGCTGGACGCTGGTTACATAGTTACTCTTTCCGTTTATCTGGTTTATTGGTTTACTATCATATATATATGTGCTCTGCAAGTGCATATATCATGCTAGCCCTGTCAGTATAAAAGAACAAATATCCCGAGTTGGAAAGATTGTTTTTCTAAACCATCCACACATGTTTTGCTGCTCCATATGCCCGTTTTGCTCCATCTCTTGTACCCTACAGTACACTACAGTGCCGAGTATACATTCTGTACCGGCCCCAGGTGTTCGCCAAAGCACAGCGTTACAGAATATTAAATGACTGCATTAGCGTTGTTGTCTAATGTCTATTCGTTTCTTGGATTTGTAGTTGGTGGGCCTTATAAATCTAAGTTTTTGATGTTCTAGTGGTATTTGGTACCTTCGGCATCTTGCTCTTGCTCAACAGCATATTCCTGCTTTGATATAGAGTACTAAGTCAGAACATCAGAGAAAGCTTGGCCAATTAGTTGGGTACTAGAAATGTCCTGACTAATTCCATACTTCTAAATTCAATTAGCTGAAGACACACGCGACGTGTTTCTTTGACATTTTCTCCAAACTCTTTTTCTTGCCTGCAGCATTGGTTACTTGTGATACGTGTGTGTGTCACAGTTTTACTTGTTGTTCTCCCAATCTATCGTTTTGCGAAGACTCTTTTAATTGCTCTTCCATGATTCTTCATCTAAGAGTTTTAATCGTTTCTTTCTCTCTATTTGACTCTCAAATCATCTCTCTCTGTTTAGTTTTTGCTAATGCATCTCGTTGAGCCTAATCTTCGTAGTCAGTTTATTCCGCTAAGATCAAACCATGGTCTCAGTCTCTAGCTCTCCTTCATCTCTACCTTCATATCGCTCTTTCCTTCGTCATTATCTTTATTTCAAAACAATCGTGGACCGTATCGAACTATCTTATCTCAGCTCTCTCCTTTATTTACATCGGACTATCTTATTTCTGCTTGCTCTCTCCCTGCAGATTGTTGTACCCTTGCACAGTCCAACTATAGCAATGCTGGTATTGTATTCTTCCCTGTAAACCTTTGTTGCTCCGGCACTCTCTTTACAATGTTGGGAGATAGAGAGAGAAGGGGAGGGAAAGGGGAGAGAGAACAGAGAGAGATAGATAGAGAGAGGGAAGGGGAGAGAGAACAGAGAGAGATAGATAGAGAGAGGGAAGGGGAGAGAGAACAGAGTGAGATAGATAGAGAGAGGGAAGGGGAGAGAGAACACAGAGATAGAAAGAGAGAGAGGGAGAGAGAACAGAGAGATAGAAGGAGGGAGAAAAGCATGATCCTTGCACCCAAATGGGGTTAACAAGCAGGGTTGCCACATGCATTCATTTGCTAATCGGCAACTCTACCATTAGATGTGCTGGAACGAGCCGAGAATGAGAGAGTTAGAGAATGAGTCAGAGAGATAGAGACAGAAGAGATCATGAGAGAATACCATGAGGATAGATATGACTTTATGACGAGTTGATCAGAGAGTATCAGTTAGATCGGTTGCAGCTCTACACGCAAATGGCTTTGTCTTCTATTACTATCTTTACACCTCTCTTGTCTCCTTCTCCATCTATCTATCTTTCTCTCTATCTTTCTCTCACTCTCTCTCTCCCTCTATATCTCTCTATCTCTCTCTCTTTCTCTCATTTTCTCCCTCTCTATCTATCTCTCCAAGTTATAGTTTATCTGACTACATCGCCTGTCTCCAACATGTACTAAACTCTCCCTACCATCTGTTCTATAACAGCAGTTATTGTCTTCCTCTGCTACACTCTATCAGTAATTGACAGTTGCAAACTTATTTTCCTCTAATAATTGATTTTCTCAGTTTAGTTTGACCCTAAAACAACCATCAATAGTTCTATAATACACCTGGTTGCCTCACATGTCTGCTGCTCCCCCTGTACGTACTGGTTAAGTCAGAACATAACTACAGGTCTGGTGGCATGTCTTCTTCCTCGTCTACTACCACTGATAACGCCATGGGTTGCGGGCTGCTGGGAGCCTGTTCGAGCTCCAGAAAACGAAGAAGAAGGAGAAAGAAAAAGAAGAAGAAACGAGGTATAAGATATATGACGTGTACTGCTGCTGCAGTTGTCTCGGAGAGAAGGAGTTAGAAATTAGATTGCCAGCCCAGTTCCACGCCTTGTTTCGTTGATGTTGTTGTTGTGTGCAAATGAGTGGTTTTAGGGTAGCTGTCCTAGTTAACCCATATAGAGGTAATGTTTCCACTGTTGTTCTCTTTTATCTTCGGACCTGTTTGGCACTTGGCAGTCTATTGTGAGACAAGTGCAGACAACTTGTTTTGGTAGTTTAAAGTTTTGCATACTACTCGTGTCTTCACTCATAACTATTACGAGATTACATTATAACATACGATATTGCACTAACTCCCTTCCCCCTCTCCAGGTGCCAGAGACGGGGTTCAGAAGAGGACCTTTGAACGATGGATTAACATGTGGCTGGGAGAGGGGGTAACGGACCTGTATTCAGATCTACAAACTGGAGAGGTGTTGTTACAACTTCTTGAACAGCTCTCTTCTCAGTCATTTGTAAGTGATACATTTGGGATATACGGACATGTTCATCATCATCATAAATTGATTATTTTCATGTGTGGTATTATTTATTTGCTCAGTCATTATACATACAGATGGGGTTTATTTACAATCTGGTTCACCGCCGAGTAGGGCGTGTTTTTTTGTAGTTACACTGTACCATAGCATAGTACCATTACACGCAACGCCCAAGATCTCTCTCTCTCTCTCTCTCTCTCTCTCTCTCTCTAATAACATAATCTATCCATGCAAGAGTGTTCTAAATTTAGCTAATAATAACATAATCTATCCATGCAAGAGTGTTCTAAATTTAGCTCCACCTAATATTCGACCAAATGGCCCTCTTATTAGCTTCACACAACTATCGTTATCTCTCTCTATCTTTTTTACTCGCTCTATCCCTCTTCCGGGTTATCATCAAGTTTATTAGCTAGACGAGTAATAACTTATATCATGATCTGGCTATAAACGAGGGGAGAAATTGAGAGAGAAGTTTAGAGAGAAAGTCATCCTTAGCAAAGCTATCCGAAAAGAAAGAGAGAGGGAAGAGAGGAAATGGGGCCGGGGAGGGGGGAGGCTGGGTGACATAGCTAAAAGGGGAGAGATAGTGGATATAGAGAGGAACATGTCACAACAAAGTTATACAACTGTATTTAGGACGCTACACATGTTTCATCGCAACCCTTACGGGAAGGAATCATCAGGCGACAAATGAGAAATGAAAATGAATTACAATATAACCTTACTCCTTCATAAAACAAGATAAACAGAAGTTGAAAATCTCTTGTTCGTTCCTAATAGATTTAGTAGCTCCTTCTTCCATGTCTGTATACTGCATGATGTACACATGTCGGGTGGAGGGCGCGTGCTGTGGCAGCGGAAGCGCTACATGAGCACATTAGACACCGCTGCAGGGGGGGTTAACACACACAAACCACAGAGAGATAAACACACACGGTACCAACACACTGAAGTACTCAAACCAACACTTAGAGCTTCATGTCGCTTTACTATTGGTTCTCATTGGCACCATCGAGAGCAATCCAAATTATCAAATCTATTACCAAATTAGCAAAGCTATTACCCCCCACTTCGCCAACTTTTCTCCCCCTCCGGGCCCATCTTCCAAAACCGATTATCTAACCGATACACGTTACCAAAAGTCTCACTGTAATACACGCTGCACCATCGCTACACTTTATACGCCCCATTATGCTCATTTACCGTGGGAAACAGGATGCAAAAGGGTACCCTTTTTTCTTCTGGTACTTTCCATGGGACTCTAATTACCGACATACCCCATGATGACCCCATCTCCAATATATATATTCCCCATTCCTAACCCCATATCTCTCAGACAAGATCAAGATGTGTGGATAGAAGACTAGCCTCTCTGGAGAACATTACTACAGCTCTGGTCTTTCTGAAGGAGAGAGGTAACTATAGAAACTAGGAAAAGGCTGAATATTATCCACCATCATAACATTTTTATTTCTATTTATTCCCCATGCATAATCGTATTTATAATATGCGTGTATCTCTTCTTCCGTCTAAATGTACCCCCTTAGGTTTGGAACTGGTTAATATTGACGCTACGGATATTATAACTGGTAGTCCGACTCTCACCCTGGCCCTAGTTTGGAATATCATATTGAAATTCCAGATTAATAAACCTTGTTCCGAGCAACAGAAACAAGCAGGTAACCATGAGAGATTTTGTATTATCATCTGTCGTAAACTTAAATTTTCTCAGTAAACTACTGACAGTTCTCAGCAAATTAAGTACATACTGAATGCTAGTTTCGGTCAAAAAGTTAGCAAACCTGACTATAAATTTGTAACAGGTGCCGATGAGCTGAGGAACTGGGTGATAGAGGAGACTGGAGAGAGGCAGGTTAATTTTACATCTAGTTGGAGTAATGGATATCTATTGTGTAAACTCCTTCATAAACACAGGTATACTGCGGGTTGCTCCTTCATAAAATCAAATATTGCTCCTTCATAAAACTAGTTAATTAGCCTTTTAAAATTCTTCTCAGACCAAAGCGAATCTGTATGGATGCAGTGTCTAAGATGATGAACGCACGGAGACTGCGCTACGATTAGCAGAAAAATATTTCGGTGTGGAACCGCTTCTCAGTCCGAAAGGTAATAATTGTGTTTATGTTGAACAGCAATTACAGCAGTTTTGAGCTTACCATGATAGGAAGCACATCATGGAATGTTATTTTGCTGCTTACTTTTCTCTGAGAATAATTCCAAATACCACTGCCAGACTTCTCATCAGAAACTAAATCCGTGTGGAAATAAAAACAAATAACTGACTAAGTAAAGGGGAGAAAACAAATAATCAATTCTAAGTGTCCATAGTTTTCTAAGCTAACTGAGGCATTAACTATTCTCACAGCTCTAAATATATTTAGGACTGTCTGTGTTAAATGGGGGAACTCTCTGGTGGGCTAGCTAGCAGGTGGCATTATATTCAATCATCCCAATCCCGACTCTCTATTCCCCCTTTCTTTCTCTCTAATCCCCTGGATTCCCTTGTTATGTTTTGTGCCATTTGTTTACATCCCGCCCTTTTACTCAACGGCTTGTTTGTGTAACATTCCTACACTGTTTCTTGGCAATGATCTGTATCACTGCATAGCTAGATTTGTCCGTGCTCGAGTGTCATAGATGACCACTCTATCATCGGATAGATAGTGTTGTTTTATTTCCCGACTATGACTCACTTCTTCCCCACCCTGCCCAGATATAGCGAGTGACAACGTCGACGAGAGGACTATCCAACTCTACCTCTCTGTTCTACGCGACAAACTGACTTCCACTACGAACGGGTCAGACGATCCCCTCCCTTTTGCCGTGAGTTGTGTTAATATTTAGATGTTTTGATCTACTTTTGCTGTAAGTTGATGTTGGTTGATTCTCAACCGCCGTCTACCACTTTACATAAACCCGATTAAGAGTTCATGAGACAGAAAAAACCACAGTTTTCTAATCTCGTACTGTCTCTAGGTTGTAAAGAACGAGATACGTGGTCTAGTTTCTGAGTTGGAAAGAGAAAAAGAGCGGAGTATTGGAGAGATCACTACTACTTGGCACTCGTTACGTCGCAGACTCCACGCTGAACCACCCCCTCAGGGGCTAAACGAGGTACTTACACCCCCTCGGGGGCTAAACAATCTCGCATTCTTTAATTTAATCTGCTACTAGATACAAATATTCCAAAATGTTTGATCCATTTACTTTCCCTTTTCAGGCGTTTTTGTTATCTTCTCGTGACATCGTGATGGACTATGAGAAAACTAGTAAACAAGCTAGGGAGAAAGTGAAGAATGCCTCTAAAACGGTAACTAACCATAATACCTATAAACCAGACAGACTTACTAAAGCAGTGTATAACCAACAAAAAACTTGAGCCAAGTAGATACAGACTGACGGATAGAAACTTTGACAAACATACAGTTGGGGAAGTCAAGTTCCACGCGGGGAGAGTACTGACAGAAGAACAAACACATTTACTTGCTACGCCATACCAGTCATGTATATGTCTGTCAAGAAAACTGTCATGAAGGGAAACCAACAAAATGACTAGCCTCTATACCTTGTTCTATATCTTCCACTCTAAGATCAGAGTGATGTTACTATCTCCCACTTTATCTCAATCCCTCCTCCCCTTATAACTCCCTCAGCCGATTGTTGATCTTCTAACAGAAACTGTTTCCAGGTTGCAGAACTGGATAAGTTTGAGAGGGAGATAAAACGGTTAAAGCACCTTGCTAACTACGTCCACAACTATAGAGACAGTCTGGCTAAAGTTGTGAGTAGTAGTCCCCTTCTCCTAAACCCACTATACTACCGTATTCTCTATGTTGCTAACCATATGTAGCCCCCATATGCCCATAATTTCCCTGTGTAGCCCCCTATAATCTCTCTGTTATGTGTGTAATAGGCCCTATACCAATTCTCAGTCCGCTGTGTGTCTTGGTGTTGTGTATATTCCACCCCTCT
Organism: Pleurobrachia bachei; assembly: GCA_000695325.1. NCBI lineage: Eukaryota > Metazoa > Ctenophora > Tentaculata > Cydippida > Pleurobrachiidae > Pleurobrachia > Pleurobrachia bachei. The sequence continues at coordinate 11,865 of AVPN01000668.1, forward strand.
GCTTCCCTTTGTGTACGTAATGTGTAAAATTTTGGGCGAGAAAACAATAAAGAGAGACACCCTCTATTATCATTGTACATGTCCCTTTTCTAACGCTGTAAGGGGTGTGTGTATTGTGCATTGCGGAAACTCCAGGCCCCGATATTCTACTATGTCTCTCTCCAACTCTAACACCATGGTCTCTCTTCTACTCTCATATTATAGCACCACATTCTCTCTTCTGCTTGGACGTCCCTCTAAAGCACCTAACTTAACGCTGCGTTTCCCGCTACATTAAGCATGTGCGTAGCGCGCGAAAACAGACATGTCAGTGAGTACAATGTGGTTATTGCAGTACGCGCAAAATGTGGGGATGCTCCCTCGCGCGAGATGTGGGTAGGAACTCAGATGTCAGATTTCAGAACAGGAATCAAATTGAATCTTTATTTTGGTGCCACCTATCAGTTCTCCCTATTGACAGTCAGCTGCCAAACGACGAAGGGACTCACCATTCTTATCTGTTTTATGTTTCAACTCTTTCCTCTCTAGCCATGGCTTCCAGAAGGCGGAATCCTCTCACAGGAGAGTGGATTATTGTATCACCCCACCGGATCTCTCGACCCTGGCAGGGTGAAACCGCCCCACAAACTCAGGTGTGTAGAATTCTCCGCTTGATATTTACCGATTAATATATGGGGTGTAGCCCGTGTAGGAAGGGAATTGGAACAAGATTAAGAAGCAACACAAACAAACCCCCTCTCTCCCCCTCAGGGGTTTGAAAAAGTGGAAACATACCTCTCCCCAGGGGCAACACGTTCTTCTGGTGAAGTGAACCCACACTACACCTCAACACATGTCTTCCAAAACGACTTCCCCGCACTAAAACCATGTCCCGACAATAAACGGGGATTGAAAGAGATGGAGGTGGATGATGAGTTGTTTCAAAGTGGACCGGCGGAGGGTGATTGTTATGTGATGTGTTTTTCACCTCATTCTGATAGACCCCTCCCGCTGTTGTCTGTGGGAGAGATAGGGGATGTTGTTAGGGAATGGGTTAGGATCACCAAAGATCTTCAGCATTTCACCTACACCCAGGTAACTGAACAACTTTCACTGCCCTCCCCCGGTACCACTTAGCTGGGTCTAAGATTTGATTAAAAAGATTTAGTCCCAATAAAGGTTTACCAAACTCCATTTTCTCTCCAGGTATTTGAGAACAAAGGAGCTATGGTGGGTTGTTCTAACCCCCACCCTCACGGCCAGATATGGACATCCTCTTTCCTGCCCTATCTTATATCGGAAGAAGACCAAAAACAGAGGGAATATTTTGAGAAACACGGTACACCTCTTCTCCAGAATTATCTAACCAAGGAGTTGAAGAAGAGGGAGAGGATAGTTGAAGAGGGAGAATACTGGGTTGCTCTTGTACCCTATTGGGCTAAATGGCCCTTTGAGCTGTTGGTTATACCCAAGAGAGGAGATGTGAGGCGGTTACGAGATCTAACTAAAGATGAAATATCTGATCTGGCAGTGGTAATGAAGCGATATCTGACCCGATATGATAACCTCTTCTCCTGTTCATTTCCCTATAGTATGGGCTGGCATGAGGCACCAAACAAAACTCCAGATGTGACTCATTGGACCCTCCATGCTCACTATTACCCTCCCCTACTCCGATCTGCAACTGTTAAGAAGCATATTGCAGGATATGAAATGTTGGCGGAGTGTCAGAGGGATTTGACGGCGGAAAGTGCGGCGGAGAGGCTGAGAGCGGCCGATCCTGACAAGCATTTCACTCTGAAGTAAAGAATTTACCAGTTTTGAATTTTAACAATTTTAACTCCTGACTTGTTTGTGTTTTTATTTCTCAATGTCCAATTTAGACCTCTAAATTTACGATTTCGCAGATGGCGCCGAAACAATTGACTCATCTAGTTTGGCGTGTGATTCATCGAGCGCGATTCCCTTACCTCCCAAAATGTAAACTAACCCTACTAACTAAAAAACTAACCTGACTAATTTTGACATGTCACTACAAATAATCTAAACCTGTGATACATTTTCTCGAAATTATTTCATCAACTTCTCCGCCCTGTTTCTTCCCATATTGTGTACACTGGGGAGATACAAGTCACATGACCGTGCCCGGTAATTGCACTGAGAGAGAGAGAGAGAGAGAGAGAGAGAGAGAGAGAGAGAGAGAGAGAGAGAGAGAGAGAGAGAGAGAGAGGGTGTAGGGATGCTTCCTGCCTGACTGCCCACTACCTATAGAGCTGTTATTTGCAACGCACTTGAATTGTGTACATGGCCACTGAGAGTAAGCGAAAAGGAAAGGGAGAGACAGAGAGAGATAGAGGCTAGGAGCTAGAGTTAAAGTACTTGTGTGTGCCCTTGGCATCAGTCTGGTCGGCGGAGAGTAGCAAATAGCAATTTGAACAAAACTATCGAACAAAAAATAGCTTTTTAACCATATTTTCCCCGCTCTCTATCTCTCTTTTCCACTTTTTCCATCCCCCTTGTTATTGATGTTTTTCTCGACCTTTCACCAGTTTTCATATATTCATGTTCATCCCTGCCTGAATTGTGGTTTTGTTGCTAGGTAACTGCTCCAGGAAGTGGACGATTTGCATCATTTGAGAAGAATTCTCTGCCTCTCACGATCTCTGAATTTAGTATATCTCTCTCTTTCCTTCTGACTACATCCTTCTCTCTGTCTATCTCTTTCTCTCTGTCTATATCCCTCTCTTTCTATATCCCTCTCTGTCTATATCCCTCTCTCTGTGTATCTGTCTCAGTGTCTCATGAATACATTCAGCACTGCCGCGAGACTCAATTGTACACTTCTTTTGAGATGAGTTAGACGTTTAGCCGTATCAATATCTCAAATAGTTTGAATCTTACCTTGTTTCTGTAGAAAGAAAGATATTTCATTCCTCTGTTCGGCACACCGTCCTCCGATTTGTGCAGTAATGATCGGTATTGATCTCGTTACTTCACACACAAGTGGCAACATACCCCCTGTAATCGGTTCCTAGCACAACCCCCCTCCCTCTGTAATCGGTTCCTAGCACAACTCCCCTGTTTGAATCCTCTTGTTATTTTCTCTCAGGAGGGGGAGGGTGCTTTCTTTGATATATTTAGGAGGGGATGCTTTTGTACTCAAGCTAAAGCAGCTTATCTATCCAATCTCTTGCAGCATTATAATTGTTCTCATTATATGGGGGAATCTTCCTTCTTCCACATATATCCTCCAACCTTTCTTTAAACGATATAATCCCTCTATCCTGTCAGCAAATAGTAGTAGTTTCCATGATATAGCTACTAGGGCGAATGCTTCACTTCCCCACGACTCTGCCTCTCAAAGATAAAGAGCAGAAAAGGGTAGAGGACCATTTTATATCCCCCATATGTTTATAGTCTCTGTGTTTGAAGAACCCCTTCGTAATACCCAATAGCTGCATAGTTGACCTTGTTGTGCGTGAATTGTTGTAGTTGGACATATTGGGCATAATATGCGAAAATATGAATATATCAGGATCCCACCCCTCTCTCTATCTAGATTTAGCGTCTCCTTGTAACACATTGCGGTTTACATTATAATCCAGAGTGATTTAGGTATACCCTAGCTTTATACCCTAGCTAGGTATATCGATTACTGAAGGTGTAGACAGCAGGTAAACACTATGGGAACTCTCTTTGTTTTCTAATTCCTCTGTCTCTCTGTCTCTCTTCCCCTCTCTCTCCCTATTTTCTGTGTGTTTGTAGAAACAGAATTTCCATTTCCTTGGGCATAATTTGATGTGTGGCAGGATTTAGATTGGATATTTGATTGATCAATGTGTGTAGGAGCTGCTAATAGCTGGTTGTTCTTCCTACTCGAATTGAACTCATCTGCAGCAGTCTGAGAGGTTATGATCATCTAGAATTAGAGGTCGATATGCTGTTAAAGATGTTCCTAGTTCCTACTGTCCTGACTCATCCCTCTATCTTTTCTCCATCTTTTTCTTATCCTCATGGCACCATCTACATGCCTTGTATACTACTTCATAAATCTGACTGAATCATGTCTCTAGAAAATGGAGTGAGTGGTATCATATTCTGTTCCTTTCATGAGGTACACTTTGTAGTTGTACACCAGCTGTGTTCTCTCTCTCTCTCTCTCTCTCTCTCTCTCTCTCCCTCTCTCTCTCTCTCTCTCTCTCTCTCTCTCTCTCTCTCTCACTCTCTGTCTGCTCAGATGTATTGTGTACATAAGCTCTACTCTACGTTTCGAACGATCCCCCCTTTCCTTTCATATTTGTCATTTTCTGCCTCTCTAGATACTGTGCTTCCCCGAATGCTTCCCCATTTTCTAGGGCAACCCTTTCACCACTCACACTTGTAGTAGGATAGAGAAAGCGGAGAACAGAGAGACATGCTGGAGATACGTGTGCGTGCATGTTTGTACACACGCTTTCAGTTGATTTATACAGGCTTCACCACTCCTCCACTGTTGAATAACAACCTTACTCACCACCCAGCTCCACCCTTCTCTAATATCGAGGCCGTTTGTTGTATTCTAGTACATGCATTTCAGTATTTCCCCAATTAAACGAGAAATAGAGAGAAGAAGTGAGAGAGGAAGAGGGAGACAGAGAGTGACAGGGAGAGACAGAGACAGATGATGTTGGTGGGAAGAGATGCGCTGTCAGATATAATTTCCCCACAACTAAATTTCATAATTACCCCTCCCACTTACCACGCTGATGCACAGTCTGTACACACATATCGACAAACTCCTCCTCTCTATTCTCCACTTTCCACCACATCGACTCTGACCTCACTCCTCAGGGCTGTGCTCCGCCCTTTTCTCTCCAGACCTGCTGTATCTTGTTAACTCTCTCCACCATTGTCGTCAATTCTCTAGCAATTGTAATTTCCCTTTTCTTCTTTGTAGAGTACACCTGTACTCTGCAGCAGCTGCCGGTAATTCTCTGTAGCCTACAGTGTAGGTGTGTACATTTTTAGTTTGGATGCCGGTGTGTACAAGGCCTGAATGTTGTACAATCCCTTTCAAAGTCAGTTCTCCCACATTGAATCTTGGATTTTCCAAGAAAAAGGATCATTGTCTCGTTCTGCTTTGATGATTTCACCCTGCAAATATCGCTCCACCAGCTCTCCCTCCTCTATCCCTGAAATGTCAATGATCTCAGATCTACTGTTTACTGGTAGCTGTCAGATCTTCTGCTGCAGTTATCAGTATACAATCTCGTAAAGACTGGTCCTAGACTGATACTGCAAATGTATACTTAGCTCTCTGTATCTTGATCAAATGTATCTCTTCTTGTATCTTCTTTGATCCAACTCTTGCTGTTTGGCTAGACGATAATATTTCCTTTTCCTTTCTTCCCCACGTTTATGAGTTATGCGATTGAGCGTCATGTGTTTTCATTAGTTTGAAGGAATAGAGCAATGTGCTAGAGAGAGTTGTATAGCGCCGATAATGTCTTTAATTTCAGTCGTACTTCGCTTTGAGAGAGAACAAACCCACTTCATTTTCTCTCTCTCTCTCTCTCTCTCTCTCTCTCTCTCTCTCCTCTCTATCTCTCTATCTCTCTATCTCTCTATCTCTCTATCTCTCTATCTCTCTATCTCTCTATCTCTCTATCTCTCTATCTCTCTATCTCTCTATCTCTCTATCTCTCTATCTCTCTATCTCTCTATCTCTCTATCTCTCTATCTCTCTATCTCTCTATCTCTCTATCTCTCTATCTCTCTATCTCTCTATCTCTCTATCTCTCTATCTCTCTATCTCTCTATCTCTCTATCTCTCTATCTCTCTATCTCTCTATCTCTCTATCTCTCTATCTCTCTATCTCTCTATCTCTCTATCTCTCTATCTCTCTATCTCTCTATCTCTCTATCTCTCTATCTCTCTATCTCTCTATCTCTCTATCTCTCTATCTCTCTATCTCTCTATCTCTCTATCTCTCTATCTCTCTATCTCTCTATCTCTCTATCTCTCTATCTCTCTATCTCTCTATCTCTCTATCTCTCTATCTCTCTATCTCTCTATCTCTCTATCTCTCTATCTCTCTATCTCTCTATCTCTCTATCTCTCTATCTCTCTATCTCTCTATCTCTCTATCTCTCTATCTCTCTATCTCTCTATCTCTCTATCTCTCTATCTCTCTATCTCTCTATCTCTCTATCTCTCTATCTCTCTATCTCTCTATCTCTCTATCTCTCTATCTCTCTATCTCTCTATCTCTCTATCTCTCTATCTCTCTATCTCTCTATCTCTCTATCTCTCTATCTCTCTATCTCTCTATCTCTCTATCTCTCTATCTCTCTATCTCTCTATCTCTCTATCTCTCTATCTCTCTATCTCTCTATCTCTCTATCTCTCTATCTCTCTATCTCTCTATCTCTCTATCTCTCTATCTCTCTATCTCTCTATCTCTCTATCTCTCTATCTCTCTATCTCTCTATCTCTCTATCTCTCTATCTCTCTATCTCTCTATCTCTCTATCTCTCTATCTCTCTATCTCTCTATCTCTCTATCTCTCTATCTCTCTATCTCTCTATCTCTCTATCTCTCTATCTCTCTATCTCTCTATCTCTCTATCTCTCTATCTCTCTATCTCTCTATCTCTCTATCTCTCTATCTCTCTATCTCTCTATCTCTCTATCTCTCTATCTCTCTATCTCTCTATCTCTCTATCTCTCTATCTCTCTATCTCTCTATCTCTCTATCTCTCTATCTCTCTATCTCTCTATCTCTCTATCTCTCTATCTCTCTATCTCTCTATCTCTCTATCTCTCTATCTCTCTATCTCTCTATCTCTCTATCTCTCTATCTCTCTATCTCTCTATCTCTCTATCTCTCTATCTCTCTATCTCTCTATCTCTCTATCTCTCTATCTCTCTATCTCTCTATCTCTCTATCTCTCTATCTCTCTATCTCTCTATCTCTCTATCTCTCTATCTCTCTATCTCTCTATCTCTCTATCTCTCTATCTCTCTATCTCTCTATCTCTCTATCTCTCTATCTCTCTATCTCTCTATCTCTCTATCTCTCTCTCTCTCTATCTCTCTATCTCTCTATCTCTCTCTCTATCTCTGTCTGCTCAGATGTATTGTGTACATAAGCTCTGCTCTACGTTTCAAACGATCCCCCCTTTCCTTTTATATTTGTCATTTTCTGCCTCTCTAGATACTGTGCTTCTCCGAATGCTTCTCCATTTTCTAGGGCAACTCTTTCACCACTCACACTTGTAGAAGGATAGAGAGAAAGCGATATATAGAACAGAGAAACAGGTTGGAGATACGTGTGTGCATGTTTGTACACACGCTTTCAGTCTGTGTGGTTGATTTATAGAGGCTTCACCACCCAGCTCCACCCTTCTGTAATCCAGCCTTGTTGTATTCTACTAAGTACATGCATTTCAGTATTTTCCCAATTAAAGTGAAATGAAATGAGAGAGGGAGAGGGAGAGAGGGAGAGAGAGAGAGAGACAGTGACATAGAGAGTAAAAGAGAGACAGAGAGACAGAGAGATGATGTTGGTGGGAAGAGATGCGCTGTCAGATATAATTTCCCCACAACTAAATTTCATAATTACCCCTCCCACTTACCACGCTGATGCACAGTCTGTACACCCATATCGACACACTCCTCCACCACATCAACTACTCCTCTCACCTCTGACCTCACTCCTCAGGGCTCTGCTTCGTCCTTCTCTCTCCAGCCCTGTTTTATCTTGTTAACTCTCCACCATTGTCTTCAATTGTAATTTCCCTTCTCTTCTTTGTTGTAGTAGAGTACACATGCAGCTGTAGCCGGTAGAGTGCTCAATTCTCTGTGTACATTCGTCTGGATGCAGGTGTGTACACATGGCCTGTTCTTGTACAATCCCTTTCAAACTCACCTCTCCAATGAATCTTGTAAGAGTCAGTTCTTCCACATTGAATCTTGGATTTTCCAAGAAAAAGTTGTGCTGTTACAGTATGAACAATACAAAGAAAAAGGATCATTGTCTCGTTTTGCTTTGATGATTTCACCCTACAAATATCGTTCCACTTGCTCTCCCTCGTCTCTCCCTGAAACGTCAATGATCTCAGATCTACTGTTTACTGGTAGCTGTCAGATCTGCTGCTGTAGTTGTCAGTATACAATCTTTTAAAGACTGATCGTAGACTGATACTGCAAATGTAGACAGCTCTCTATCTCTTGATCAAATGTATATCTTTAGTCTTCTTGTTCGATCCAATGCAACTCTTGCTGTTTGGCTAATATTCCATTTCCCTCGTTCTCTGTGGTTATGAGTTGTGCGATTGAGTCCGGCGTGTTTTCATTAGTTTGAAGGAATAAAGCAATGTGCTAGAGAGAAACAGTTGTATAGTGCCGATAATGTCTTTAATTTCACTCGTACTTCGCTTTGAGAGAGAACAAACTCACAGTCACTCTCTCTCTCTCTCTCACACACACACTCTCTCTCTCCCCACCAGAGTTTCCGCAATGAACAATTATTGGAAAAATATTGTCTCTCTCCTGTGTGTGTAGTTTTGAAGAAATAACGAAAATTCATTGTTCCTTGTGAAAATTCACCGTTCATATCCGTTTGTTGTAACCAAATTAGGGGCAATTTTGTCTTATTGTTTGTTGAAATATCCCCCCTTTAAATTCCCTCTCTATTTCCCCTCCTATTTATGTTTAAATTCCACCCAACTCAATACCCTGATACCCCACAAAACTAACCCTGATACCCCTCTCCCTCCCACTAGGACATCTACAAGCATGGAGTACCAGCATTCGCCAACTTCCTAAACAATTCCTCCAGCCCTACCACCTTCTATGTTGACTCTGACTTCGATATCCCTGTGATAAAATCAATGGAAAACGGGAAACGAAAGTTGACCCGTCCTCCAACACCCCCCTCAGAAGATGAACTTGGTCTTCTACCGAGACAGGAACCTTCCAGTCTCCTGCAGAGGAAGGAATCATCTGGTCTCAAGAGACAGGAATCAACTGGTCTCAAGAGACAAGACTCAATGGGTCCGGGGAAGTTTCTGCGAAGTAACCTGCACCGTGGTAGTATGTGTGGGCCACCTCCCTTTGCTTATCGAGACCACCTAGCTGGTGAGGAGGATGGTGTTGGGGAAGATGATTGTCCCTGGAAGATTACCTCTGTTAGAAGGAGCGTGGGTGAGATGGAGATTGGTGAGGTGGATAGTGGTGATCCTGTTTTTGAGATAATCCAACGGAGAAAACTGCAACAACAGCAACAACAATTAGAACATCACCAGTTCTCTGAACCGGATGTGTTGTACTCAGGCAGCAGTAAAGTTATCCGGAGCACCGCTCACGGGGGTATCAGGGTGAAATCTAGTCGGTCTCCAAAAGCGGGTAGCAGACTCTGGCGGGGCCAGGTTGTTGGATCTCTTGAGGATGTTCCTGAAGATGAAGGAGGGGTGAAGGAGATATTAGAAGCGGGGATATTCGTTGGAGATGAAGAGGACTACCTCTCTGTCTCATCCACCTCCCTCTCTCTAGACGGCCTGTCTGAGGAAGAGGAGTGCTGTGAGGTGGACATGGCACCCTTTGATCACTGCCAAAGTGTGGAGGATCTTATGAATGAAATTATGGAGTGTGTGGAGGAAGAGAGGAGAAGGGAGGAGGTGGATAGTTTCCCTGATCCACCATCACCACTCCAGTTCTCCAAAGATTATGACTATGAGATCCACAAGACAATAGTTGTCACTGAGGTCGATCCCAATGACCCACAAGTCCAGGAGCTGATTGAAAAGCGGAAATCCACATCGCCAGAGAAGTTAGAGGGTAGAAAGTATTCCTCCCAGTGTACGGTGTGGTTACGTCCAGATAAACCGGAAACCAGATCCCCGGTGGGTGACCCCAAGATCTACTCAGCTGATATTAGTTGTGTGTATGGGGATGATTTCTCGGTTATGAGTGAGATTCACCCTGGACAGGATATGAGTGTGTTTTTCAATGCGGAGGATATCACATCTCCAGTTCAGAAAGTTCAAACTCCTATTGACCTGGCAACACCACCCCTTGAGCCACTCTTTGTTACCATAGAAACGCCTGAGAAAGCGGTGCCTGAACCAGATAAACAGATAAAAATCACCATTAGTTCGAGCTGTCCAGATATCAGTGAATCTTTGACACCCCTAAAACAACAAACTAAACATTCCGAGCTTGTGAATTCAATTGATCTACCCTCTCTAAACACTACACCGCCAACAGAGCTGACAGTCTCAGAACCATCTCTACTGCTCCGAAAGAGTGCTAGTCCTCTTGATAGTGGGATCTGTTCCCCCCACACCACCCAACCACACTCCTCCCCTGATCGAGACAGAGATCTGACTATCTCAGGGTCTTCTTCGGAGGGTATTGATGTCCAACATCATCATCTACCTCTTTTCTCTAACACCTCAATACCAGAGGAGGATCAGGGACCTGTTAGGAGGTCCAGTAGTCCTGGTGAGGTGTTGAGTCACGTACCTGGTCACGTACCAGGTCACGTACAATCCACATGTTACTGTGATCTAGATTTCTCCCCTGGGGAGCTGCTGGGTGACTCAGAAGACACCGGGCTGAGTGGGGAGGATATGATCTATGAAGAAGAAGAGGAAGAGGGTAACACTGGAAATATTGGGGGATGTGATCAAGTGAAACTGGGCGATGAGGGTGATAATATGAATGGTAATGAGGAAGAGGGAGTATGTCATGCTAACCTCCCTGTCTATAGGGCCATGTTAGAGATATTTGATGCCGCTATAGCTGAGAAAGATGAACAACTGCACCTGTTGAGAGAGGAGTTCTTGAAACGGGAGCAGGCTGAAAAACAACATCTCCAGAGTCTTCAGAACGGACATGATCAGATATCAGAGGGAAATGATCACTTATCAGAAGGAGAGATCGGATCTGATGAAGAAGAAACACCCCGTAATGCTACAAAACGGTTCTCTTTCTCTAACAACAACAAGGAAGGAGGCATCCCTCTGTATCTAGTAGACGGTGAAACAGCAGGGGATCTTGTTTTTGGAGATCTCTCCGGTGTCCCCTTCTCTCAATACCTCGCTGAACATCTTGTAACACTAGACAGGGAGATGGATAGTGAGCTGATATCTGCTCTGCAGGATAGCTCTCTCCGACTCTGGTGTGAGGATCTGGGAGAGGAGGATGTAGAGGTTGATATGAGGAATATACCAGCTGTTGAGAGTGCTGGGTTTAGAGATGAGGAGGTTCTGTTGTCTCAGAAACACACTGGTGAACCTCTCTTCACCCGGCAAGAGGTATCTCCTGATACTGTTGATCCTATAGTGTCCCCAGTAGATCATATCGTCTCCCCGCTTGATATTACTCCTCCAGAGGTGGTAGTTGATGGGTACCTAGCCCCTTCAGAGACCACGCCCAGTCCCTCTACCTCTCCCTCCTCTAACAAGAAGAAGAAGAGGAAGAAGAAAAGATCTAATTCTAGGAGCCCTAAACCGCTGAGTTCACCCCGTCCTACCAAGACCCCTGATCCAATGGGGGTGTTAGTTTCTAACCTACTCAACGTGTCACCCACTCCTAGTTCTGTGTCCGGTGGTCCTCTATCCCCAGTCCAGGAATCACCCGCCAACTCGCCTGCTCCACCACTAAGATCAGGAGAGAGTAAATTCTCTGAACTTCAAGATGAAATTACTTTCTCCGAACTTCAAGATGAGAGTCAAGTCTCACCACTTCAAGAAGAAGATGAGAGTCAAGTCTCACCCTCTCCAGGAGAGAATGATACTCCATTCTTCCATCCCCAAGTGGTTGATGCCCCACACAACCTCTCACCTCTGATAGAAGAAGAGAACTCTTCAACATCATCTTCCCTAGACGAGATATCACTAGTGGACACAGTTCGTTCTAAGAAAGAGATTCCTTCAACACCACCCTGTAAGAAAGAGATCCCTGGAACTCCACCCTGTAAACCCCCCAAACCACTCATATCCGAGGAAACAAAGACCCTTATCGCACAGAAACTAACCAATGACATCGAGAACTCTCAGACAGCTGAAGATATGATCTTTGAAGAAGATGATATCCAGCATCTCTATCTCCCTGAATACCGGGTGGGTGAGTTCCTACCCAGTTTCTACCCTACACCAGAGGGAGACACACCTGATGATTTGGTGTTCACTACGACAGATGAGGAAGATGATGATGTCTTTCCCTTGTTGTTGGAGGTGTATGAGACTGTATCGGAGACCCTGGTACCAACTAGGAATAGAGAGGATACTCCGCCGAGTTTGTCAGAGTCCCCAACTCCTGGAGGAGGAGATGATGATGATCATTCCCCAACTCCTGGAGATGATCATTCCCCAATTCCTGGAGATGATGATCATTCCCCAACTCCTGGAGGAGGAGATGATCATTCTCTGCCTAGTGTCCCGGAGTTTACTGATAGTCTCATTCCAGCACCTGCAGGGTTCTCTGATGGTCTCTCACCGGATCTGACACCTCGTCCACTGAGTGGAGGTGAAGTAGTTTCCAACATGGCTTGCCCAGTGAGTGGAGAAGGAGAGAATCTAGTATCCAGCATCACCACGGCCGGAGAAGATAATGTAGTCTCCAGGACGGCTGAAGAAGAAGAGAATGTAGTTTCTAGCACGGCTTGTCAGACGGAACCAGCACTGTGGAACTTGTTACCCTCCGCTGCACGTGCTCCTGGCTCCCCCACCAAGATGAGAGGGAGGTCGACTGCTACTACACAGGATATTATTGAGATTGCTGCACAGGATGTGGTTCCTAATGTTGAGACTGACAGTTCACCTTGTGAGAAACAACAGGTTTCTATTACTGAGGCTGACAGTTCTCTTGGTGATGAAAATCAGGAGCTAATCACATCCCCAACTCAAACTAGTGCAGTTAACTCTTCCAAAACTCAGACTAGTGCACCATATACAAGATCCTACCATGGTGTTGAACAATCTACTTCTCCTACCCAGACTATCCAACCCGAGTTACTGTCCTCTCCTTCCCAGACAGTTCTATCCAGTACTGATTCCCAAACCACCCAAGTTGAGTTGTCTTCATCTGATTGCCAGACCGTTCCAGCAGATCTGTCATCTATTGAATCGCAGACCGATCCTGCAGATCTTTCAAATTCTCTAACTCAAACCCCCCAAACTGAGCTCAATACAGCACCGACTCAGACACTTCAAACAGAGCTGAGTACTACTCCCTCCCAGACCCCAATAACCGAACACAGCACCGCTCCCACCCAGACCACCGCAGCAGAACTCTGCTCGTCACCAAGCCAAACGGAGCGATCTGGACAATCTACCTCGCCTTGCCAAACAGAACATCTTTCTACCTCCACTTCTATCTCCCAAACTGAACCCCTCCCCAGTTCTACAACTGTATGTCAAACTGATCCTCTCTCGAGCTCAACAACAGTCTCCCAAACAGACCAAAGTAGGCTCCATTCAGAAGTAGGCTCCTCCCAAACCGACACAACAGAAGTCAACACATGTGACAGCCAGACAGCCATTACTCCTCTCACAGAATCAGTCTCTCAGACTGAGAATTCAGAGGTAATCTCGGGATCATGCCAAACGGAACCACCACCCACCTCCACCCCAGTATTATGCCAAACCGACACCTCCACATCACCTGTCATGTCTCAGACAGATCTGGTTTCTGTTTCTCCTGTGACCTGTCAGACTGAGGGGACCCCAACATCAGCTGTGGATTGCCAGACAGAAGGAGCTGTCAGGGAACAAGCACAATGCCAGACTGATCCGCATCCCTCGTCCCCGGTGGATTGTCAAACCGACCCTACGCCTTCCTCTCCTATCGATTGTCAAACGGAGGCTCAAGAAATGTTATCGAGTGACAGCCAAACTGATCCCGTTGCATTCGCCCAACTTCCCGTCCCTTCGTCAGAGTGCGAGGCCCAAACAGAGATACCGACATCAGAATCAGACTCTCAGACAAACCAATATACCTCAACAGAATCAAACTGTCAAACAGAGCGGCCAATATCTACAATATCAGACTGCCAAACAGAGATATGTGATCGGTCCTCAACCCCCTGCCAGACAGACCCATCTGCCCGGTCTACCAGTACACCCTGCCAAACAGAGACAGGATACTCATCATGCAGTGGTGATCTCACATTCGAGAATCAGGGATGTCAGACAGCTGCTGATACATCATCGTCGACCCCAGTGTCAACCCAAACACCCTCCTCCTCGGACAGTGTGTCTCCTACTAAAGAGATATCTTCTTCTAAAGAGATATCTCCTCCTAAAGAGATGAGAGGATTGTCCTCTCCAGGGATCAGGCCTGATAGTTCTGATAGTCAGGAGTGGTTTGATACCGTCCCAGGGAGAGAGGATGATCTTACAGTTGTAACGCCATTGGTGAGTAGGTGTTTGGGATATTTGGGGATATTTTGGGTACTAGACTAGATGAATGGGGGATAAATTCCGGGATTTCTAGGTCTAGATTTTCTGCTAACAAAGCTGCCTGCTGTACTTGTGTCCACACTTTCCGTGTTTTTATATGCCATCAGATCTATTGTAGGATATCAGAGCATCAGATCTATACTATCTAACCATTCCAGCGCCACGCCTATGCCAGGGTAAATCCAGACATACAATACTGTCAGAGAATTGGCTCGACAGGACATATACAATGTGATATAACACTGTGTACTACTTTCAGAAGAGTGAAGATTGGGAGGAGAGGGTGAATGCTGCCCTACAATCCCCCCTATTTACCAGTCCCTCCCATGCTGTCCTCGATCGGCAGCAACTTATTCAGGTACTGAAAGAACTTGATTGTACGTTTTTTATATGTCTCGATTTAATTGTCGAATTGAATTCGAAAGCGTTTTCTGTTTGAGCTTGGTTGTCTGTTCGTCCGTTTACTTGTTATGTGTCACCATCTAATATGGTATGCAAAAATTACCGGCCTGCAAAAAATATTGTTGGGTTGCAGCCAGAACTCATTTTACATCGCCGAGATGTTGTCAGTAACTAAAGTGCATTCCTCAATGCTTCTCCGGCCCTCTCTCTCCCCCTCTCTCTCACTCAATCTCTCCCTCTCTTTTTCTCTCTCTCTCTCTCTCTCTCTCTCTCTCTCTCTCCCTCTCTCTCGCCCAGCTCCACGACCTGCTCTATAACACGGCGTGTACGAATGAAGGCGATGAAAGATATTGCGAGAATACCCTGAATATATAAAGGGAGGAGAGAGAGAGTGATAAATAGAGCGATAGAGAGATAGAGAGATAGAGAGAGATAGAAAGATAGAAAGAAGATTATGTACACACCTGCCGTTTACCTTTGCTCGTATATTTCAGACTCTGATTGAGGAAGCATCAACACTGGAAAATCTGGACTCCGATTCACTGCAAAAGGTAAGATGATGAAGGAGCGGCACTTACCACTACTGCACACTGACCACAATTCACAACGACCAAAAGCACTTTTCATTCCAGGAAATATAGCGGTTTTAAAAGAACACTTTTCCTAGAACATCCTCCGTTGGCCACCCAAACCCCCTATCATTTTCCCTCCCCTTGCGGCTAGCCTGTCACATTATCACTCATTTTATCCGTTTTTGGTATCAAATTCCCGTAAGTCTGGTATCTTGTTGCCCCCCTTCGTCACACACTGTCTCCCTGTGGCTTTGTGACGCGGCATATCATGTTGCTTGTATAATAGCGCTGAACAACCTCATTGGATAGAAGCAGCTGCCGTAAAAATAATTCGCATACCATTCGCATGTAGAACTTTAATCTGTTTTTACTTTTTATATTAAGTAACTGTTTTAACTATTTATTGAAGCGTCTCGCATCTTATTAGTTATTGGTTGAGCAACACGAGTGTTCAGTATAGTTATGAGGTACATGGGGTAGTAATAATGGGGAAGTGTCATGATGCTGGACGTATGTGCTGTACTGCTCTGTCCTGTAGTGAGTCACCGGAAGGGATAGTTTCTATCTCTCTCTCTCTCTCTTTCTCTCTCTTTCTCTTTCTCTCTCTCTCTCTCTC
>AVPN01000669.1:13692-32999 GCA_000695325.1 Pleurobrachia bachei
GATGAGGACCCGCTGCCTCCTTCCCCTTCTACCCTGACTTTTACGAAAGGAAGAAACGGAGGACGACAGGCACAGTACGGTGGCTACATCTATTCCTCCAACGGGAAAAACGTGAAGAACTTGTTGAACAATGAAGAACGGGAACCAGTACTGGTGCTGCAAGGACAACAGAAAGTACGACCCCAAATGAAACGCCAGACTCACCATGAACGGGGATACTCTTATCAGCCGGACAGGGACCCACTGCCACCCCGCCTCTGCTGAGGTTTGTGGAGCCGCAGAATTTCTATCAAAGATCAGATCTGTGGACCCCAATGACCATCTCAAACCTGCCAGCAAAGTTAGGAGGATGTTACATGATGCTCCTGAATCAGTGGTTACTATTCTACCTCCCCAGAAATGCTTGAGGCGGCAAGTTACACGGCAAAGGCGACTGGCCCGGAAATTCTCAGCCAGCAGAGTCACTGAATCACTTCACCTAAGAATTCATCTCTCGTATCCCATACCCCATTAGCTGCTGCAGATACCGAATCTAAATTAGCTCTCTAAATCCAAGATCCCATAATCCTAATTAGAAATCAATATTATGGGACCAGGTCATTATGGGACCAGGTATCTGATGACCTGGTCCCATAATACCCGAAATTAGGATTATGGGACCAGGTAAATTATGGGACCAGGACTATTACCGGTTAACTACTTTGGATTGTGGGTAACTAGATATTTGTCCGCTACCTCAATTTAGTATTTTATCCATGATTCCCACAGAGAAACAAGGTGATTGTTAGCGGCAACCACACAAGGGAAAACATCATATGCCGATGGCACTGGAAAAAGAGTCCCAACCGACCTGGGAACACCCTTTAGTAGGTTCGTAATAAATACGATAGTCGGACTAACTTAGTCCCATTATACCAGTGAGGCTAGATCATTGGCAGTGCTCCAGGACAACCCTAACTCCCTCCTCCCACACAATTAGGGCCCAGAGAAGTGCTCCCCACACCTGCTCTTTTTATTCTATTTCTTTCTACATACACCTCATTTTCTCTGTAACTCTAAGTAATCCAATCACCTTCTAACTCTCCAAATCATAACCTTCCCCTTCTATCATTCTCTCTCTTTATTCTCTTATTCTCTCTTCCTCAATCTTCTATCTTTCTCTCTCATTCTCATCTTGTTCTATCTTGTTCTCTCTCAGTCTCCCCTCCACACATGCACAAATAAAACAAGAGGGGCACACGATTCTCCATGACAACGCCCCTCCTCCGGAAATTTTAAGACAATCTTGAGGAGCCGAAATTACATTGCAAATAGAGATCTTTAAAACATAGCACAAATAATATATCCCACACTTCTAAAAGTCCACCAGGGTCTGAACAACTCAACAAGACTATCATAGCAAGGAACAGAAAAATAAACCCCCCCTAAAAACATGAACAGCGAACAGATCTGAAAAACAATAGATCAAGTTAATCATTTGTTGACCACCAGGGCACCAGTTTGATAGTCCACTTTTGATCCACCCTATTCCTATCACACCTCCACATACCTAACTTCCCGAACTGTTCATCCTTTACCAGCGTCAAACACCGATCAGTATCTGCATTCCTGATCCACTGTTTCTGTTCGTTATACTCAAACTGCTGGGATCCCGTTATTACACCATGTTCAGGATCAGTATTGTGACAGGAGTAGATACCCGGTGACTCCCCCTCCTCCCTGTGATATGTGTCAAAGCAGTTGTCACCTACCGCCATGAGAGCCCCACTTTTGGAGAATCCGAACATGTGGTTGTTCTGGACTGTCAGTGGTTCGATCCGACATGGATAGGCAACAATACTGATTAGATCGGGTGAATCTAGACAAATGTTATCACTGCCCACAGATGCTATCTCCCCCACAAACCTAAACTGATCACTATCCCAAGTAATATAATGCTCGTGAATGTTTTTAAACCACCAGGTGTAGTTGGAGTGACATTGCATGGCCGTGGGATCGAACTGTGTCTCTCTGATCTCGTCAGATGTCTTGAGAATTAGATCAAGGTATTCAGGATCATTTGACACCATTTTCATCATTTTGGAATGTTTAACAGGGTCTTTACAAAAGTTCAACAGTTCCGCGACCGATTCTGCGACTATTTTACGGATGTAATCAGGGTCTGAATGTATGTAACGGTAAAGGTGCGGATCACTACCTCCCGCATGTAACACCGTACTACAATCGTTCATCCATACACCTTCCCCGCACATCCACGACCTGAACGACAACCTGTTGTTCTCTACACCCCACTTACAACTCTCAAAAACGGGCTGAGGGTAAAACCTTAGGAGAGTCTCTTTTAGGGCCACAATCCCTCCCCCGAGAAGAGCCGATGAGGGGTAATGTTGCCATGGAAACTCTGGTCTTTTATCGCCAACGTTATTGACGACTATAACGACTATCATACCGTATCCGTGAGATATACTTGTTACGAAGCGACCCCGCACTTCAATGTTATCGTGGAGGTCATACTGTTTTTCATCAGCCATCATGATATGAGGAATTGCCACCGCCAAGGGTTTAGATGAGATAATGTCCAGCAGAGGTTCGAGCCACAAATCAGCAATTTCCATGTGACTATCAAGCAGTGCAATCGTATCTCCTAACGCCATCTCGATACCCTTCATTCTTGATCTTGCAATGCCAATATTGTAGTCATTCTTGAGCCATTTAACTGGAATTCTCTGGGTTGCTGAGTACTCCATAACCTCCTCTGAAATATCAACCTCACTCCCATCGTCTATCACGATAATCTCGGTGAGATATCGGGGAAGGGTTCTGTGAACGATGGTCGTCAGAGTCCGCATTAGAAGTATGTGTCAAAACAATTGTCACCAACCGCCATGAGAGCTCCACTTTTGGAGAAGCCGAACATGTGATTATTCTGAACTGTCAGTGGTTCCACCCGGCATGGATATGCAACAATACTGATCAGATCGGGTGAATCAAGACAAATGTTATCACTACCCACAGAGGCTATTTCGCCAGCAAACCTAAACTGATCACTATCCCAAGTAATATAATGCTCGTGAATATGTTTAAACCACCAGGTGTAGTTAGAGTGACATTTCATGGCCGTGGGATCGAACTGTGTCTCTCTGATCTCGTCAGATGTCTTGAGAATTAGATCAAGGTATTCAGGATCATTTGACACCATTTTCATCATTTTGGAATGTTTAACAGGGTCTTTACAAAAGTTCAACAGTTCCGCGACCGATTCTGCGACTATTTTACGGATGTAATCGGGGTCTGAATGTATGTAACGGTAAAGGTGCGGATCACTACCTCCCGCATGTAACACCGTACTACAATCGTTCATCCATACACCTTCCCCGCACATCCACGACCTGAACGACAACCTGTTGTTCTCTACACCCCACTTACAACTCTCAAAAACGGGCTGAGGGTAAAACCTTAGGAGAGTCTCTTTTAGGGCCACAATCCCTCCCCCGAGAAGAGCCGATGAGGGGTAATGTTGCCATGGAAACTCTGGTCTTTTATCGCCAACGTTATTGACGACTATCATACCGTATCCGTGAGATATACTTGTTACGAAGCGACCCCGCACTTCAATGTTATCGTGGAGGTCATACTGTTTTTCATCAGCCATCATGATATGAGGAATTGCCACCGCCAAGGGTTTAGATGAGATAATGTCCAGCAGAGGTTCGAGCCACAAATCAGCAATTTCCATGTGACTATCAAGCAGTGCAATCGTATCTCCTAACGCCATCTCGATACCCTTCATTCTTGATCTTGCAATGCCAATATTGTAGTCATTCTTGAGCCATTTAACGGGGATTCTCTGGGTTGTTGAGTATTCCATAACCTCCTCTGAAATATCAACATCACTCCCATCGTCTATCACAATAATCTCGGTGAGATATCGGGGAAGGGTTCTGTGAACGATGGTCGTCAGAGTCCGCATTAGAAGGGGTGATAGCTCATTATTGAAAACAATGATAATTGAGAGGCTGGCGTTATAAGGCTGATCCAAATATCTTAAACATAACTTGTTGTGGAGTTTAGGAGACGGAGGTAGCAGCTTTCTTTTTGAGTACTGAATTTCTAAATCACGATGATAGAATTCATTCAGTTCTCGAAGTTTCTCCTCTGTCAAAGATTTCAATTTGTCCTTGTACTCATACTCTTTTAAAGCCCTACTTTTAAGAGACTCGACGGTATCCGAGTAGAACTGCTCCTCTTCCAACGGGGTGGTAAAACTGAGGGTTGCAAGAGTTCGTTTGGAGAAGATGGAGCTCCGGAAAAATGATGTCAGTGAGATGATGCCGAGAAAGCATACCAAGTAAATTTTGTATCCTCTCCGACGCATTACACTGTAAAAAACAAGGAGGTAAAGAAGATAAATGCTTCAAAAATTAATAACAAATGCAACACCGGACTCAACTCATCATGGGAATTGGAAATTGGCTGCGATAGAGAAAGAAGGGGAGAGAAAAGGAGAGAAAGAAGGATAGAGAGAAGGAGAGAGAAAAAAATGTGTGTGGCAAATATAATACGACTGAGATAACAAGTGCTGGTTGCAGTCGCCAGTCGTTCTAATGACCATCACCCTATGAGGCAAAGGAGACAACGATATAATGGTACTGAATCAATAAATTGGCACTTTGTAGAAGCTTTCGGGACCGGAACGCTGTGCTTTCGTCTTCAGCTATAAAAGGAGACTTGTCCAGTCAGTTACAGCATTTATTCAACACATATAAGGGAAATATTAAAGCAAGGAATAAAATAGGTGATGAGTACATTATACACCTCCCCTCATGTGAAAAGAAGCTGTGTTACACCACAGACTGTGTTGTTGCACCAACACCGTAATTCCATGTGGCCACCATCCTCTCTTTCCATCTCTCCATACCAGGAGGGTCTGTTGAGATTATTCTCCCTTTATGTGTCCTTGTACAACTCATGCGGTGCTGTTAGTAAATTTTGCAACCTCCATCTTGATCTTCGTGACGGAAGAGATAACAAACGATGAGGGGTAACCTCTTCCGGGTGTTTCTAATCGGTGGATTTGTTTGTTTGTGTCTCATTTCCATTCTCCAGATATTCAACCAGCGTACTCTGACAGAAACACTCAGCCTTGCAATACCCTTTGAGGAGGAGGCATACTATGCAGATGATGTGGCTTCATACAAGAACCGGATCGTAAAAGAGTATGAGTTTAAAACATTCGTCAGAGACCTGACATCTGAGAAACGGGAGAACCTTAGTCTCACATTCCATAGGAATTTAACAATTCATTACGCCCAGAGATCACTCCTTCCGCCTTCACTTCCACTGTTTCACGAACAATGTCTGGGATATTTAGAAAAGCCATTTAATCAGACCGTTTCAATAGTTCTCGTGTTTTATAACGAAGCCCCGCCGCTTCTAATGCGGACTCTGACGACCATCGTTCACAGAACCCTTCCCCGATATCTCACCGAGATTATTGTGATAGACGATGGGAGTGATGTTGATATTTCAGAGGAGGTTATGGAATACTCAACAACCCAGAGAATCCCCGTTAAATGGCTCAAGAATGACTACAATATTGGCATTGCAAGATCAAGAATGAAGGGTATTGAAATGGCGTTAGGAGATACGATTGCACTGCTTGATAGTCACATGGAAATTGCTGATTTGTGGCTCGAACCTCTGCTGGACATTATCTCATCTAAACCCTTAGCGGTGGCAATTCCTAACATCATAATGATGGATGAGAAGAAATTAAACGAGCCAATCATACCCGCGACCTACATCATTCAAGCGACTAACGCCTTCGAAGTTATCAAATTCGGTTACCCCGAGAAACCAATAATTCACCCTTGGGAGTCCAGACCATCTTCTGCCCTTCTTGGAGGTGGAATTGTAGCTTACAAGAGCACCCTCCAAAGGTTCTATCCCATACCGTTGATGTCAACGAAGAAATGGGGAGTTGAGAACAATAGGCTTTCGTACAGAGCCTGGATGTGCGGAGATGGGGTCTTTATGTCAGATTGCAGTCAGGTAATGTGTTGCCTAGCTATAAGTGTAAAGGGAGGGTTAGAATATAACAAGTAATTTCCTTGTTGTTCCTCCATGATGACATCATAGGTGTGCCTGTCGGCTACGATGACCTACATAAAACTAGCAGACCACAACCCCGCCCTTCAAATTTCAATTATCCAATAAACATAATATCTCTTATTCTTTCAGGTTGTTCATCCGCAAGGAAGTGATCCCGGCCTGCTACGCTACTCCCAAAACTCGAATACATTCTGGACAAGCCTTGTGGCAGAAGCCATGGCCGAACTCCTAAACTTCATCCCGAAAGAGCGAGACAGGAAAGCAATACTTTCTAAATACACTGATGCAGAAGAACTTATTCAAACCACAGTCAACATGTCCAAAGAAGTGGCAGCAGATTTTGATTATAGCTCCTGTCCCCGGGATTATGACTTTTATCGATATGAAGTTTTTGAGAATTACAATTCGTTTGAGAGTGATCAATATAAGCTGATGGGTGAAGTCAGTTCCCTGCGCTACCCTGAGAGGTGTCTAGATGTCGTTGAAAATGATCGAGTCATTCTTTATCAGTGCAGAGGCAGACCCCTCAACTCTGTTGACAGACATTTAATTGGGTTCTCCAAATTACCACGACGATACAGCCGAAACTTCACAAAACTAAGACGAGTTTTAATCGATCCAGGGGCACCGGTCAAAGTGTTTGGTTGCCATACCAACCATCCAGTGCGGGGAACTCCCGGGACAACTCAGCGGTTTGATTTTAATGAAACTGAACAGTGGATTGTTAATGCTGATCCTGGTTCACCACGGTGTGTCACAGCCATAAACGAGGCGGAGATTGGACTTTTCCCTTGTGAGACTGGGAATGTGAATCAGAAATGGACTATTAAGTTAGCACCTTGGTTTCATATTAATTGATTTAAACTAATAAACTACATAACTGTAAACATACTACGTGATACTATTTGTGATTTTGTGGGGAGTTGAGAAATTATTAGCAAACTTCCGTATTTTCTTTGCTGCTGGGCTTGCAGCCACAAACGTTTACCTCAAGTTGAGGTCGACAGCTGAGTTACAAATCAATGAGTAATAAATTTCGTGCATAAATGGTCGTATAAATCATATTTATAGAAGATGGGGTAAATAATGTACCTCGAGTACCCCGGGGTACTACAGCGGACACCCCCAAACCCAATAATGTGTACCTCGAGTCGTAGCGCCATGTTCTTCCGATCCTCCTCTATCATCTGTCGTTGTGAAATCTCATGTTCCAGTGCAGAATTCCTAAAAAGGACATTTTGTAATCGAGGGATAAACATGCACAGATGGAGTGTGGGAGAGAACGAGAGGGACAGAGAGAGTGTATGTGAGAGAAAGAAAGGGGAATTGCATGGGATCAGCACAGTGCAACCCTCATGGAATATTGTACAATGTACTCTTCCTCTGTGCAGTTCAGATTTAGAGAGTAAACTGAGTGTAAGCGGCTATTTCATCAGTCATCACCTTCTAGACAGTTCAGGTGCAGAGGTGTGTAGACTATTTCCCACACTCAGGACTCTCCCTTTTGCACTCTCCCTTTCTCTTCCTCTTTTCCCACACTCAGGACTCTCCCTTTTGCACTCTCCCTTTCTCTTCCTCTTTTCCCACACTCAGGACTCTCCCTTTTGCACTCTCCCTTTCTCTTCCTCTTTTCCCACACTCAGGACTCTCCCTTTTGCACTCTCCCTTTCTCTTCCTCTTTTCCCACACTCAGGACTCTCCCTTTTTGCACTTTCCCTCATCCCGGCCCTGCCATCTCCTTTTCCTTTCTCTCTCACCCTCTCTCTCACTTACTCTCTTTCTCCGATTCACTCGCATCGGCAATCTTTTTCTCTTCTTCCATTATTACATTCCCTTATTTAGCTCTTTTTTACTCATTGTATTTCTCATTTTTAATTCTCTAGTTCAGACTCTCCCGAACAATTATACAATTCCCAGCTAGCTACCTAAAAGAGAGCTGGTCCCTACACTAGTCGCACACAGCACGGCTAAACAAAGCCAAAACAAACCTAAAAGAGAGCTGGTCCCTCAAATCCACGATAATCTTGTTCTTATCCCGCAGGGCATCGTACAATTCTTGTTTCACCTTCTCTTCATCTCTACTCGCTGATTTCTGAAGAGGGGGGGCTGTTAGGTTTATACAATAATTTACAAATTTGTTGATTTATGTACGATGTAAAAAGGCCGTATTTGGAAGTGACAGTAATAAGTAGTTTGAGTGAGTTCGTAGATGTGTATTTACCTCGAATATTCGTGAATTTGAGTGTGATTGAAATCAGGTGGTGATAATGATGGAGACTGAGAGATGGAGTGAGAATTGAGATGAGTCTCCACGGAGTCCTAAAACAAATGTAAGTGAGCAACTCCTCCCTCTTTCTCTCTTTCTCTCTGTCTCAACAAATTTACAAAATACTCGTTGTCATGGTAACACACTCAACCCTCACCTCTACTTCAGTGATCCGATACTCGATATCACGGTCCGAGTGACGTATCATGATCCTCTGTATAGCTCTTACATCACTGCTGCATGATTGGTTACTGGGGGTTATTAGACAGACAGGGGGATAGGGAGAGAAACAGACAGGGATGTATCAGGGAGCTAAGTATAGAGAGAATGAAGAGGACATGCAGATTTATCAGGGGGAAGGGAAGAGAGATAATAGAGAGATGTATATTGTAGAGGGAGGTATGATAGCAGTGGCATGGTAATCGGAAATACGGTGAGAGAGAGAGAGAGAGAGAGAGAGAGAGAGAGAGAGAGAGAGTGCGTATGAGAGAACGAGAGACGCAGAGAGAGAGTATGAGAGGAAGAGAGAAAAGATAAATGCATGGGATCAACAACCCTCATAGTATATAGTGTACACTTCCCCACAGTTTAGATTTAGAGAGTAAACTGAGTGTAAGCGGCTATTTCATCAGTCATCACCTTCTAGACAGTTCAGAGGTTCAGAGATGTAGACTATTTCCCACACCCAGGACTCTCCCTCTCTCCCTTTCTCTCCCTCTTTTCCCATACCCAGGACTCTCCCTTTTTGCACTCTCCCTCATCCCTGCCATATCCGTTTACTTTCTCTCTCTCCCTCCCTCCCTCTCTCTTTCTCCGATTCACTCGTATCGGCAATCTTTTTTCTTCTTCCATTATTACATTCCCTTATTTAGCTCTTTTTCACTCATATAATTCTCATTTTCAATTCTCTTGTTATGTTCAGATTCTCCCGAACAAGTATACATATACAATTCCCAGCTGGTACCTAAAAGAGAGTTGATCCCTCAAATCCACGATAATCTTGTTCTTATCGCGGAGAGCATCGTACAATTCTTGTTTCACCTTCTCTTCATCTCTACTGGCCGATTTCTGATGAGGGGGGGCTGTTAGATTTATCAAAAGGCTGTACAGTGTACATATTTGGAAATGACAGTAATTCTTAAATAGTTTGAGTGAGTACTGAGTTAGTAGATGTGTATTTACCAAGTTCTCGAATATTCGTGAATTTGAGTGTGATTGAAGTCAGGTGGTGATAATGATGAAGACTGAGAGATCGAATGAGAACTGAGATGAGTCTCCACCGAGTCCTAAAACAATGTAACTGAGCAACTCCCCCTCTCTCTCTCTGTGTCTCAACGAATTTACAAAATACTCGTTGTCATGGTAACACACTCCACCCTCACCTCTACTTCAGTGATCCGATACTCGATATCACGATCCGAGTGACGTATCATGATCCTCTGTATAGCTCTTACATCACTGCTGCATGCTGGGTTACTGGAGGTTATTAGACAGACAGGGAGGGAGATATAGATAGAGAATGAAGAGGATAGACAGAGATTTATCAAGGGGAAGGGAAGAGAGATAATAGAGAGATGTATGATAGAATTGGCATGGTAATCGGAAATACAGTCGAAAAGTCCAAACACAACAAAACGATATTTTGATAAACGAAAAATACAAAACACATAATAATTCACGTTAAAGACTCACATTAAATTCATTAAAAACATTTTAAACCCAGTTCAGCCACTTTAAAAACTCTGGGAAAGACACCACCCCATTTCCATCTCCATCAAGAGCTTTCACTGCCGATTCCGCAGTATCTGGATCATATCCCAGGTCTCCTAAAACGGAACTAAACTCCCCAACATCCAAAGACCCCCGGCCATCCTTGTCATACGATTTGAACATTTCGACCGCTGCATGAACCTTATAGTACACCGTCTCATCTGTCACACTGTTAAACTTGTCTCCTTCCCGTGCCCAGCTGATAAATTCCTCCAAACTAAGAGTTCCACTTCCATCGTTATCGTGTAGTAACAAACACGCCTCCGCCTCTTCCTCTTGAAACCCCAGGTCAGAGCAGAGGAATGTTTTAGCTTCAAGTGGGGAGAGGGAGCCACTTCCGTCGGGATCATATTTAGTGAATAGACTCCTTAGGACCACCTCAGGGGTGTCCGACTCGAGATAAGAGACAGCCATTCCTTAAAAGATACAAGTCAAATACAAAACAGAAAAAATCAACAACAATCCATTTCAAAAATCAAGTTTTCAATGATAAGCAAGCAGACATGCAGCATACACAACAGTAATCAAGATAACTCTTGCAGAGTGAATTATATGCACAAACATTATCCCCCTTCATCTCATAACAAGAGGTAGGTAAATCTAACAAGAGACACTTACCTGGAACACACAGCGGCGAATTTTCATGTTTACAAAAGAATCTTGAAGAATAGCTGAAGGATTTGTTGGGAAGATATGTGGATATTAATGCGACAGCGTTTCTAGAAAAATATTATCATTTTAGCAGGCAGCCAATATTACGGACCACCATTGTATATGAGAACAATATATTATGTTTATATCCAAACACCCTTTTAGCTGTTTAAAAAGATGTGGTGTGCTTCTTCAGCTACGAGAGCTGAGCTGAATTGAGTTTGAGGTTCGGCTAAAGTCTAATTAACCCACTTCAACTTTCTGAGGTTTCAAACCAAATTTAAGTGGTAACGAGTAACGACCCAACTCCCAAGAGTTTTATTCCTTAAAGTACCACGCCTGACGCCTTTACAGCTGAGTAGGGCTTTTGGACAACGGCCAATGCCCAACGGATCAACCAGGGCCCAGGCCAAACTGTTGGGCTTTGGTATCAGCCGTATGCCCCTGTACTATGAAAGAGGTAAACATTTGGCCTTCACTTCAGTCTGAGGGCACGATCTGGAGATTGATAGAGGGACTTTTTGTCAGGAGAGCTGTCGACAAAATCAGAAATCTTTTTGTTTTTTTATCTTTCGCGAATTTCGAAAAGATTAAAATCTCATGCCATTTCAACTTTCAGTTTAGGAACGCGTTAAAATGTAACGCGCTAATTTTTATTTGAAAGTGCTTAACCGCGCCGCGCGATAGAATTTTATTGAGCTAAAAAAGTAAAACTTGCGAGTTTTTAAAAACAGTTTTCGAGATTTTTGCAAAAACCGCAAGAAAAATCTGTCATGTCGTCATATGTGTTGTGATACTGAATGCAAACTCATCATGGAGAGAAATACAGTGTATAACTACAACGCGCCTAATCATTTGCAACATTGTGTTTAAAAAAACTGTTTTAGCTTCTTCCAAGATGGCAAAATCTGGACTAGAAAAGTTTATGGTTTTCTTAAGCTTTTTCCTCATCGTTGCTACTTTCTTTGTGCAACTGTTTTTCGTTCAGTATGAAATAGGTACGTCAGATGAAGTTACCAAACTTTTACAACATGATAATTTCAATAAATTCGGTGTTGTCATGGCACCCAAATAAGACACTACTATTTGCAGGTTTTCTTTGGTTATTTATCGGACCGACCCTCCTTTTTAACTCGGCCCTGGTTACCAACTACTGGAAGTGTATATTGGTAGATAGTTCTGCTAAAAGTCTGAAGAACGTCCCCCACATACAGACAGATGGGTGGCGGTACTGTCCTTACGATGGGTGCTCTGGTAAGTGAACACGGCCTAAATAAAAGATAAATTTCATAACTACATGTTGTCAATCTAGGTGGTATCTTTATTCTGAAGGGTTTTGTCGATGTTTTGACATAATGTTTTGACATAAATCAGTTGAAAACTTTTACCCTTCTTGTTCAGGTTCAGTCCCAGTTAACTCGAGGCATTGTCATACGTGTGACGTGTGTATTGTTCAGAGAGATCACCACTGCCACTTTACTGGAAGTTGTATAGGAAAATATAACCTACCATTCTTTATGGTAAATATAACGGGGTTTGGGATTTGAAATAGGGATTATATCTTGAGTGTTTTGGCGTACCAAAACTTTTTATAAAATAGAATATGATTCAATATTTTCACATGTTTTACACCCCTTTTAGGTAACAGTATTTTCATTGTTGGGGATATCAGTAACCTACTTGCTCTCCAACTTCATCTTTATCGTTACCCATGAGACTCCTGGTACTGTGATTCTGACTGTCCTGGCACCCATGCAGGTAAAACAGCATATGTTTTATATTTCTTCCCGGGTGAATACTGTATAAAAATTGGTTATACAACATCGCCTTTTGAGAAGAATACTTAGTGTTTTGAGCCATTTTCTATCCTCAGCACAAACACACACTATTTATTCAGCTGTTTTGGTTTCTGACGGGTTCGGTGACATTTTCTCATTGCCTGGTTTCCTGTAACATTGTCGTAAGCACTATGGCCCTTGCTGGAGCTATCGTACTGTGCTACCACGAATACATGGTGAGTAATAACGATCAACAATTTATATTTTTATACCCCTCCCTCGTCTTACTCGATCCTCTCTTTCACTGTGCGGAGTTTTTAGATCTAACAACTCCTTTCCTTATTTTCAGTTGTTGTTCCACAACAAACCCTTCCTGTGCCGATCTATGCCAATCGCTAGTAGTGGTGTTGTTAAAATGAGCAGAATGGAACGGATAAGAGAGGTATGTAAGCAGTAAAGATTGTATTAGTGATTAAGTGATCTGTAATTAATGTACTGTAACTACTAACTGCCCCCCCCCCTGTACACTAACCATGAAACAATCTCTCTTCCTTAAACGAAATCTCTGATCTCCTAGTGCTATTCAGGGAACGGATCAAACTAAAATATACATTTTTCAGGTGTTTGGTAACAAGTGGTACATGTTTATGGTTGATCCGTGGGTACTCTGTAGTGTTGTTGTTGTCCGACCACAGTGATTTCATTACATATATGTTTGTACTTTGTATGATGATGAAAGGGAGATATATGGAGAGATACGGAGAGTGGGAGAAGTGGAATGAGAAGCCTGAGGGGGACTGATATGAGGGAAGGTTAGAGATCTCAGATGTGTTTGAAGAAATGATGCGACCTGTTGGTGTTTATGGAATGAAGCGGCCGAATCTTAGCCGCACACACTCTTCTACAATTAATACGCTCTCTCCGTCATTCTTGGAAAAGAAAGGTGGGATAGTGACACGGTGTACCCAAGGTGTTTATTACAAATATTTTTGATTCTATATACCTGTAGCTTATTAGCAAGTTTTGTATATTCTCTTTTCTGGACATGTTATTTGTAAGTTGTAGCTGTAGTTTATTTACAAAGTATTATTATTTTCGCGTTTGCCTTGCTCGACCCTGCTTGATGCTTCACCGCATATAATATCAACAACCCATGTACAGAAATCAAGTATATTGTTGCCAAGATCAATCAATATGCAGGATCATCATTCCTCAATCCTCGCTCTTCCATCTAGACTCCAAACATGGCAGGGGCAGGTTGGGACCGAGGCACTATAAACCACAGCAGTGAACTATCTGCTCAGCTAGGGTCCCTGCTGGAAGACACGGACATTGAGAGTGACGTAATGATCACGTGTCAGGGTCAGGAGTTTCCATGTCACAAGGCCATCCTTGCTGCACGCTCAAAGTACTTCCGTGCACTACTGTATGGTGAGTGATTTAGATTATTAATCGACAGCCGAGAAGTGTTATAAATGACTTGATTTAGGTAGAATAGATTTCCGTATTTTCAATCCATGATCATCATCATGCTCATGCTCTCCACTCTGAGAGCACAGAGCCTGATATGAGTGGCACTCTCCGCTGTATAACTTGAAACAACAACACAACTATCCCTCAGGTGGTATGAGAGAGAGCAGGCCAGGTGCTGAGATCCAGATGCATGATGTGGAACCGGGCACGTTCACTGTTATCAGGGAATACCTGTACACCTGCAGAATGGACCTGAACAAAGTGTCAACCTCTGAGGTAAGACTGCAGCTGCGAAGCTAATCATTACTAATTGTCAGTGTATTTGTCACTCTGAAAGTTGAGACACATCACTTTTTGTTTCCCCGACGTCTAAAATGATCAGCGAGAAAAGTCCCATGGTCGCCGCAATATATATTTTATTTTATCATGATTGGATTGAACTCCCAAGATTGGATACCACAGCATGGTTGTTTTAAAAATTCGTCGCTTTTAAAGTGTTGGAATGTTTGCAAGCTGTGTGTGTGCAGTGCCATTTGCGTCTACGTTTATTGCATTTTAGAAGAACCTGCCAGATGCTATGAATAGTGTGCAGCCGCATTGTTTTCCACAAAGTCTATATCGAGAGAGGGCACAGCGAACTAAATATTTCTGTTGCTCGACCCTACCCCCACCCCAAACACCTGGACAACGGGGGGGGGGGTAAACTCTTTCCATATTATATCATTACCGTCTCAGTTCACCCATTTCCTGCCCCAGGTCCTACTACTACTGGAGCTGGCTCACAGATACGAGTTGACGCTCCTAGAAATGGATATCTGTTCCTTTCTCCGGACCCAAATAGACACCTCCAATGCTGCGGAGATCTGCCAGTTGGCAACATTCTACAACCTGGCTAATTTACAGGAGCACTGCCTTCAACTAATTGATGCTCATCCCAGGTAGGAAACACAAAATGGCGAAATTTATGCACTGTAACAGTGCATAAATTGTGCACGGTGGTCAGTGTTTTTTTATAGCACAGCCATTTTCAACCCGCATCGGGTCAATATACCTGACTAAATGGTTCCTACTTCTAGAATTAAGCAATGATTATTAATCCACACCCATTTTCAGTGAATGCCTATCAAGTATAGATGATCTCTCCCACCACACCCTCTCTGCCATATTCTGCCGGGACAGTTACCCTCTTGTTGAACTGGACATCTTCCACCACATTAACTCGTGGATATCCGCTCGAAAACGAACCCAACCCGAACAAGACACCCTGCTATCCCACCTGCGTTTGTGTCTCATCCCACCCAAAGAGGTTTTCCTACACATCGCTCCAACTGAACTTTTTACAAGTGAAACTATACTGGACTCTCTTAGAGAACAAACACTGTCAGATCATGTCGATTTACCACATCGGGGTATCAGGAGAGAGGGGATGGAGTTGGTTGAAAGTGGTGTTTTAAGTGTGGTAACAGGGGAGAATGGTTACGCTTTGTTTACCAGGAGTTACGATCATACCGGTATTGCAGGATCACCGGAGAAAGTGTATTGTAAGCACGCAATTGGGGATGAACGGGGGATCACTCTCCGGTTTACCAGGCCACATATTATTAACGAGATAGGATTTGCGCTGCCAAGCAACAGTAAGGAGAGTGGGGAGGGGTACAGTAGTTACAGAGTGTCAATATCAATGGATGGGGAGAGTTGGAAGTGCGTTGCTAACTATGAACAATACCAATGGTTTTTGAGTACTGGTAAATATTTTAATAATTAATTGAGGTAACGGGGGGGGATCAAATGGTTTATGAGTATATTTTTTTGAGGTAAATCAGTTATCTGTGAACCGGATTTTAATCATTAGAATCGAAGAAATCTGTGTTTTTGGCCCAAAAAGTATAAAAATTGTCTTTTTTCGATCAACACAGTTTTTGAGTCTCTAAATGTCTTACAGTTGCAGTCTAACCAATCACCCCCTCTGTCAGGTTGGTTCTGGTGCGATTATTGTGCTCCTCCCCCAGCCCTATCTCATCTCCACCCTCTCACTCCTTCTCTGGGATTGCGATAACCGATGCTACAGCTACATCGTCTCAATCAGCAAGGTACTGCTGCAGGGGGTATAATAGTTTAGGTCGTGACTCGTGTGCACCACGTGGGGGGGCGGTACCACATGACGATTATTTTGGCGAGTGGAAATTTTCTAATTCGCCATAAAGGGTTGGTGTCACGAGGCGCTTCCGCCACGTAGCTATAGCGATACACATTGGTTACCCATGACAGTTAACATGTATTGTGTGGTTTCGTTGTTTTCTGTTCCATCGTTTTTCACCATTGGCGCCGTACTCAGAAGTCAGGAAACTATAGATAATCTTTTATCTTGATAACAAGTAGGGTTAGGGTTATATGGCAAAGGCTGTCAGGTCAAAATGATAATTGATTTGATTTGATTTGAAAAAGATATTTTTATAACGTACAGATTGCACATAAAATATATCCGACTGACTCTTACTAATAAATTAGCAGCCATATGGCGCGAGTGCTTACGTCTTAAAAAACTCTATAATGATTAAAATATTGAACACAGATAAATAGAGATAGCTATAAGGCTATTTACACTAGACTAGTTGGTTAAAAACTCGATTATGTTAAAATATTTAGATAGAAAAAAGTAAATAGAGATAGCTATAATGCTATTCACACTAGACGAGGTGGTTAATACTTAACTTTAATTCACTCATTAATAATAACAATAAATACTAACCCTTGCCCGTTTCCCAGCCCCCCCCCCAATCCCGCCCAAAATTTAGTATTTTGTTGGTGAAGATTTATATCAGATAAATCTCACATCTGTGGTGGGGGCGCCCGTCCTGTTTCAAACTGTTCAACACCACTCCAAACCCCATATTTGAGCACAATGTACAGAATGAGCTTTGTGTATGTGGAAGTGGGATAGACACTGCAGTAATAAAGGAAGAGATTAAGGGACCCCCACCACAGAGGCGAATTACGTTGTGTCATGTAAGGAGTTCCAGAGATGGTCTTTCAGTTTGGAGGAAAATAAATGGTGTTCAGCTGTGTTTCTTAGTTCTTTAGGGAGTAAGTTCCACTCAAGGTGGCAGCGGTAAAAGTAACAGTTTTTGAACAGGTCTACTCTGGGTTGTTCCGTACATATAATGTCCGTACTGTCTCGTTTTGTTTGTTGTCTGGTGGCACGTCTGTCATGTAATTCCGGATTGTATTTTTGTAGGAAAGATGGGAGATTTATAGGAGATGTCTCATAGAATATTTTATGGAACAATTTAAGATCATTAAATTGAAATTTTTGAGTCATTGGGAGTACCTCCAATGCTGCGGAGATCTGCCAGTTGGCAACATTCTACAACCTGGCTAATTTACAGGAGCACTGCCTTCAACTAATTGATGCTCATCCCAGGTAGGAAACACAAAATGGCGAAATTTATGCACTGTAACAGTGCATAAATTGTGCACGGTGGTCAGTGTTTTTTTATAGCACAGCCATTTTCAACCCGCATCGGGTCAATATACCTGACTAAATGGTTCCTACTTCTAGAATTAAGCAATGATTATTAATCCACACCCATTTTCAGTGAATGCCTATCAAGTATAGATGATCTCTCCCACCACACCCTCTCTGCCATATTCTGCCGGGACAGTTACCCTCTTGTTGAACTGGACATCTTCCACCACATTAACTCGTGGATATCCGCTCGAAAACGAACCCAACCCGAACAAGACACCCTGCTATCCCACCTGCGTTTGTGTCTCATCCCACCCAAAGAGGTTTTCCTACACATCGCTCCAACTGAACTTTTTACAAGTGAAACTATACTGGACTCTCTTAGAGAACAAACACTGTCAGATCATGTCGATTTACCACATCGGGGTATCAGGAGAGAGGGGATGGAGTTGGTTGAAAGTGGTGTTTTAAGTGTGGTAACAGGGGAGAATGGTTACGCTTTGTTTACCAGGAGTTACGATCATACCGGTATTGCAGGATCACCGGAGAAAGTGTATTGTAAGCACGCAATTGGGGATGAACGGGGGATCACTCTCCGGTTTACCAGGCCACATATTATTAACGAGATAGGATTTGCGCTGCCAAGCAACAGTAAGGAGAGTGGGGAGGGGTACAGTAGTTACAGAGTGTCAATATCAATGGATGGGGAGAGTTGGAAGTGCGTTGCTAACTATGAACAATACCAATGGTTTTTGAGTACTGGTAAATATTTTAATAATTAATTGAGGTAACGGGGGGGGATCAAATGGTTTATGAGTATATTTTTTTGAGGTAAATCAGTTATCTGTGAACCGGATTTTAATCATTAGAATCGAAGAAATCTGTGTTTTTGGCCCAAAAAGTATAAAAATTGTCTTTTTTCGATCAACACAGTTTTTGAGTCTCTAAATGTCTTACAGTTGCAGTCTAACCAATCACCCCCTCTGTCAGGTTGGTTCTGGTGCGATTATTGTGCTCCTCCCCCAGCCCTATCTCATCTCCACCCTCTCACTCCTTCTCTGGGATTGCGATAACCGATGCTACAGCTACATCGTCTCAATCAGCAAGGTACTGCTGCAGGGGGTATAATAGTTTAGGTCGTGACTCGTGTGCACCACGTGGGGGGGCGGTACCACATGACGATTATTTTGGCGAGTGGAAATTTTCTAATTCGCCATAAAGGGTTGGTGT
This sequence comes from Pleurobrachia bachei, assembly GCA_000695325.1. NCBI lineage: Eukaryota > Metazoa > Ctenophora > Tentaculata > Cydippida > Pleurobrachiidae > Pleurobrachia > Pleurobrachia bachei. The sequence goes on from AVPN01000669.1 coordinate 32,438, forward strand.
CACGAGGCGCTTCCGCCACGTAGCTATAGCGATACACATTGGTTACCCATGACAGTTAACATGTATTGTGTGGTTTCGTTGTTTTCTGTTCCATCGTTTTTCACCATTGGCGCCGTACTCAGAAGTCAGGAAACTATAGATAATCTTTTATCTTGATAACAAGTAGGGTTAGGGTTATATGGCAAAGGCTGTCAGGTCAAAATGATAATTGATTTGATTTGATTTGAAAAAGATATTTTTATAACGTACAGATTGCACATAAAATATATCCGACTGACTCTTACTAATAAATTAGCAGCCATATGGCGCGAGTGCTTACGTCTTAAAAACTCTATAATGATTAAAATATTGAACACAGATAAATAGAAATAGCTATAAGGCTATTTACACTAGACTAGTTGGTTAAAAACTCGATTATGTTAAAATATTTAGATAGAAAAAAGTAAATAGAGATAGCTATAATGCTATTCACACTAGACGAGGTGGTTAATACTTAACTTTAATTCACTCATTAATAATAACAATAAATACTAACCCTTGCCCGTTTCCCAGCCCCCCCCCC
>AVPN01000670.1:0-19924 GCA_000695325.1 Pleurobrachia bachei
GTGTTAGTTGTGGGGGGGGGGTTCCCGGGGAGGAGGGAGTTACTTAGGGTTAGAGATCTTTCACTCGGAAAAAGGGATAGTACATTGGTTAGGTTGCTTTAGAAAGATAAACTCCTAATATTATCACTGAGCTACAGTACATGTGTGTTATACCTTGTTTCGGCACAAATTGGACATTGTCCAGCTAATATTCCTGAGGAACTCCATCTTTCTATCGGGGGTAACCAGGGCAACAAGAGGTCTGATAATTCCAGATTTAATGACAAAATCCCGGTACGTGGCACCATCACCCGCAACGTTACCGAGGGCCCACACTGCCTGTTCACTGAGAGAGGGGAGGATATCAGTTGATAGGAGGGAGTCTTCAGGGGTGGGTGTTGAGAGGCTAGGATATATTATAGGTTTGTTGAAGGGTATTTTCCGCTAGGATAATTCAGAAGGAAATTAGAAGGATACTTCTAGGTGGTCTGATATATTATAGCGACAAGCTCCAGTATTTCATGGGTTTCCAACATGGTACGAAATGGTATGGAAACCCGTGTAATATTTTCAAGAAATTCTTCCCCATATTCGTAAGAGTTCTATCGGCGTGAAGAGGAGGGTGAAGACAAGTGGGCGGTCTTGTTGCAATGTTAGATTAAGAAATAGATTTACTGGGGAGAGATATATACACTAACTAGGGAGAGATAAATATATTAACTAGTGAGAGATATATTTGTATAAACTAAGGATAGATATTACAGCCAGTCAGGAGGGAACAATTCGTCTGGTACTGGTACTAGGTAGTATCATGCTTTATATGCCACTTCCCGACTGTTTTATGCCACTTCCCCGACTGAGAAATCTTACTTCCATATTTCTCCACAGCCATACCCTCTCTCTCTCTGACTAGTTAGTTAGTCCACTTGCTAATAAATTCACGGCATTACACTGGCTCCAACAGACTTTTACAAAGTTACCAAGTTTCAGAATCACTATAAAGTGGGTTCAGTTTTTAGGGCATCACCCTGTATGATAAAGTGGGTTTAGGGCCTTACCAGACGTTCATGTGCTGACTGCTGATTAGCTTGATAAAGTAAGGGACAGCACCGCCCTCCACAACTGCTCGGGTATGCTTGCTCGTTCCTGGGGGAGAGGTGGGATTGAGAGAGAGAGAGAGAGAGAGAGAGAGAGAGAGAGAGAGAGAGAGAGAGAGAGAGAGAGGTATATTATGAGGGATTAGAAAACATCTTTATGCAGGGGGTATATGATATGGTACGCCAAATTTTCAGTGACTCCATTGTTCACGTCAACAGGCTCCAAGCAGGTTGGTCCGTATGTCACAATTAACATGATTCTCTCCCCCTTCTATTCGAGCAACAGAATTTTGGCATTCCTCATAAAATGACTTATATTTCTCTGTCCTTGTATCTCTCCCTCCCTTAGTTAATTTAACAATCTCACTCTCTACTAAGACTACCAACTCATATCTCTCCCCTGCCAGCTAAGGACCGGTTTCCTTTGACAATATTATATCTTGTCGACAGCACATAAACATAAAGAACCAATCAAGTTAGCTACTTTAACTTTCAGCTACAGCACATTTAATGACCATTTCCTTTAAATTGATGTAAATTGGTAACTAATTAGCAACCTATATAACTGGTAATCTGAGGTCTAATATCACGCATATTATTAGTCCTAATGACAGCTAAACTATGTATTTTCCAAGAAACAGTCTTCTAAGAACCCAACAATTGCTATGTAGGTATGTTTAGGTTTCTCGAACATTTTTGGAATATATGGCAAGACAACGCCCGCCGCCTTGTTATGTTCTAACCCCCTTTTACAAAATATGTGTGAACTGTAGTCATAACTTGGCAACCGCCGCCCATATTATAATTTATTTTCTCTCCCTATCTAACAAACGCAGAAAAACAGAAAACACCCTGTAAACCAGAAACCGACCGAAACAAGTAAACAACCAATCATAACTCGTTATTTGGGTCACGTGACTGGTATCAGCCAATCAGTGATCAGTATTTCCTGACTAGGTCGGTTCAGTACCTGATGCTACGTTGGTGAGGGCCCAGCAAGCCTCGAACTGTAGAGCGGGATGGTGATCGTATGTCAGATAGTTGACCAGCAGGGGAAGGAGTCCAGCATTGATAACATCATCAATGGGAGGGGACTGTTCCCTGGATAGTGCCTGAAGGGGGTGTGAAGTTAGATGTGGGGGGGCCCGGGACAGTGCCTGAGGGGGTTGCCTGGTTAGACCGTGTTACAAATGTAAAGGGAGAGTGTCTGAGGGTGGGGTATTGGAGGTGAGTTGTGGTGTGAGAGAAATAGTGAAAAGGGTAGGAAACAGGAAAGGAAACAGAAAAAGGAAACAGAAAAGGAAAAGAAACCAGAAAACAGAAGAGGAAACAGAAAAAGAAAAGAAAACAGAAAAGGAAACAGAAACATGTACCTTTCTACAACTCTGTACAGCGGCCAGAACTTCAGTCATATCAGAACTGTTATCTAGAACTCCCTTAATTTCCAGGGCGATGTTGGTATAGTTCACATCAGCATCCTGCTTCGGTTCATTCTCATCTTGATCCATATAAAGTGTTGTTTTGTTCAAACTCTTTAATTTTATATGTTTTATCATGGCAGTCTAACTTGGCAAAAAAGTGTTAGAAAATGTGAAAATGATAATATCGATTATAATCTTGGAGTTTATAAATTTTACTAAAAAACGATATTATGAGGCGCTTGCCAGCACGTAAAGTATCAGAAAATGTTCTTGAAAGTCACAGAAAAAGTTAAGAAAAATTAAAAAAGTAAAATTGCAAAAGAGGTTCTACCGAGACTCGAACTCGGATCTTTGGATTCAAAGTCCAAGGTGCTAACCATTACACCATAGAACCGACTGGCCTCAGAGCATTTACCGGCTATATAATTGCGACATGTCGCGCTCTCCAAAAGCACGACAAAAGTTTACATGTCAAATTTTGTTTGTTTGGTCTATTGCAATCAGTAAAACCGGTTAATCTAATTAAAAATTGATTAAGGGATAATGATGAGAGTCCATATCTCTTCCCATTTCCCTGGTAAATAGGTTTTATTGTACGGGAAATAATATGCAAAATATTCATACAGAGAAACTAATTATGTTATCGCGTGATAGAAGATATCGATTCATTTAATCATGTCCCTATTTATACTGATTCTTCGAATACCGTCAAGGATTTTGCATAAATTCACAGGCTAGTTAGATTTAGATCCCACTCTATGGTACGTAGTAAATAGGGCCCTAATAAGACTTTATTTCTCCAATAAACCCCCCTCTCTGTGACTCTCAATTTCTCACCTGTCGCCTTTTCATTAGCTGATCGTTTCTCTTCTCCTTCCTCAGTTTGCTGGTCATATCAGCCCTAGTTCGCCTGGCCTCTGCTGCTGTTCGACCTCCATTCTTGAACAGCTGGGACCTGTAGTTGTCTTCCATGGTGTTTGGAGAGAGAGGGAGCTATTGCAGGGATGGATGGGTTAGTGTTTGGGGAGAGAGGGAGCTATTGCAGGGATGGATGGGTTAGTAGGGGTTTGGAAATTATTCGAGATTGGCGAACAGGGGAAGCAAGGGAGAGAGAAACACAGTAGCTTTTATAATTTCAGTCAGACTAGTATAATAATAGTGGAACAAAAACAAAATGACTAGCAGGATTTTAAAAAGTGGGAGTATGCCTAACAATCGCTACTAAACTACAGCTAAACTACAACTCATCATGTAAATGAGCAAGGTAACACGTATCATGGTCTTAAAAAGAACAGGATACGTGGATAAGAATCTTATCTCGTATCACGTATCGGAGAATTTGGCGGGACACAAGCCGCGCAATAACACTGCCGAAACACTACTTTACACAGGCGACGCGGTGATCTCGGCTAGTCGCGTGTGCGCACAAACACACAATTCAAAATAGCCGCCTCAATTATTGTTCTAACTCATTCCAACTTAGATGTCAGAACTTCGAGTTTACTTAGTCAATACTTTTCCAGCAATAGATAGTCTCCGAAATATTACTTTTCATTTTCCCTCTGCTCGGTTAAATTTCTGAACCATGTTGTTTGCGTGTTGCACCTCATCTTCTGTGAGTATTGAGAAGTCTAGTGCTCCACCGAGGTTAGGAGCTGTCGACCAGTGAGCCGAACTTGTACGGGACTTGAACTGGGAGAGGGGGATTTGTTAATAATGTGAAACAGTGAATCACAAACGAGAAAGGTAAAATATTGCCTAGCTAAACTGTGTTTCGGGCAAATGAGGGTTAGAACATAACAATAAAATATCCCAATATCTGATCTTGCTCGATCACCTGGTAAAAGAAGGGTAGATCTAACCTTGTTTAACGTTCCAAAGAGACTGTCAAGGTCGACAGTTTGTAGATACGGACCGAAGATATCTTTGCATGTCCGGCTACCCATAAACTGCTTGTCCAGAGATGCCTTTAGACCTAGAAATAGGAAATATAAACAATAAAATCAATATAAATAATAAAAATAGATTGCCACTAAAAATGTCAGATATAAGATATGTGAAACACTGAACGTACCAGTTTTATCTCGCGCCCACCCGGGGATGTGAGACACACAATATTAACAACGTACCAGTTTTATCTCGCGCCCACCCAGGAATGTGAGACACACAATATTAACAACGTACCAGTTTTATCTCGCGCCCACCCAGGAATGAGTTCTCTTAGGCTTGTTTTCTTCATCAGTCTCATCTCCACTTTCCAAATCATCAATTCTGTAGTTATCCCGCGGGTCACACACCACGATATTAGATGAGGCTGACTGCTGCTGACCTCCCTCAGTTATAGCACCCAATCTAACAAAATGAAACCAGGGGTTAGTCAAACAATAGTTTCACCGCAGAACAGACCCAATCAATAGAGAAGGGGTTGTAATCTGTATTCTGTGGAGTGTGGACCCGGCAATCAACAACTTCTAAGCTAAAGGTGTAAAATTGTGAAATTCCTAGAAGATTACCTGGTGCCAGTTCGTTTCTTAGCCCCCGTTCCATAGCTCAACATTTTAGTTTTTATGTAGCTTTTCATCCTATTACTAGCTGCACTGGTAGGTGAGTCCACATCCTTCTTTTCCACTGTACAATGTTAGACGTTAGAACAATGACATGTTAGTGATGCTGTTTTTTCAGAGACATGTTAGAGACATGTTAGACCAAACCATCATAAACAACAATTCTCATAGACTTACCAAGGGGTGTATAGAGATTTCCAGATTTCATACTAGGCATATCATCACATACCATCGAATCCTGAAAGTGAGAGGGGTTTTAATAAAACAAACCTACAAAACCTATAAATTGGTTTTTATATCCAGAGATTGAGGAAGGATAAATGTTATTCTAATGCCCCAACCTGTGCAGATTTGGCAAGGAATGAAGAGGAAGATGAATTGAAACTGGCGGGGCAGTATTCTGTTGTGACGTCACGACATGATGACGTCATATGTGATGTGTTATGTGACGTCATATGTGATGTGTTCTGTGACGTGTTCTGTGACGTGTTATGTGACGTGTTATGTGACGTCATATGCGACGTGTTGTAAGTGTTGTTCAGTGATGATTCAACCAGTGATTTCTCTGTGGATGGTGGCTGGTGAGTGTAAGAGAACGGTGGTGGGGCTGTAGTCTGTGATGTGTGAGATGTCGGTGGTGATGTGTGATTGTGAGATGTTGTGGGGGCCCTTTCACCGGGAAGATGGGAGTAGGGATGACTGGACACCGATGAAAAGTGAAATATCTGTAGGGGGTGGAAGGGAATACAATTAGGGTGAGTGATGTGTGAAACAGTAGGAAAGGAGAAATATTGAACAAAACGAAATTACCATTAACCGAGTTGGACAAAACGCAGAAGTATCGAACTCACCTTATCCTGAACGGTTTGCTGTTTTCCAGGTCTTGGTGGTCGTGGAGGGGGTGTAACAACTGCACTCTCTGATAATAGGGTGCCAGCACCACCAGTGAATCCTGGTTTAGCCTGGTTTCTGCTGGGAGAGTATCCGGGTCTAGGGGGTGTTCTCGCCTCCTCTGCTCTCTTCCTCCGTTCTTCTTCCTCCTTCTTTCTTCTAGCCTACAAAGAGGAGAGTTTTACACACATATACAAAATTAATATTTCATTCACAAAGGAGAGTTTTACATATATTTCATTACGCTGATCTGAATGTTACACAGAGGAGGGTACCGTGATGTAAAACCAACAAGATTTGCAAATCTGAACTGCTACTGAACTACTGAACTACTACTGATATTACGGTTACCTCTTCGGCACGTTGTCTCCTCTCCTTCTCCACCTGTTCAGCCCTTCTCTGTTCTTCTACCCTGGCTTCCTCCTCCTGACGCCTCTCTTCCAGCTCCCGGACCTGGGGGAGGGGGTTGAGGGGGGATATGGGGGGGTCGGAAGAGGGGGGGACATGGGGGTGTGGTGGAAGAGGGGGAGAGACATGAGAGGGATGGAAGAGGGGGGGGGAGAGAGGGAGTTGTAATGGGCAACATGTGTAGCTCAACTCAATGAGAGTTCTCCAGACCAAGAGTGATAAGAGGCAGATATTGAATAGCAGATAATATGTCTCACTTTCTGGGCTTCTAACTCCTGTTTTCGTTTTAAAGCTTCATTCTTCCTCCCCTCCGCCTCCTCCTGGATCTTTTTCTTTTTCAACTCGCGTTGTTTCTGAAAATATGGGACAAGATGATGGCAATGGTACCCCCTGTACTTGATTAGTATCTCAAATTAATTAGCTCTAATTAGGTATAATTGGTAATTATAGGAGGAGATCGGCGGCGGTGGAAGTCCACTACCAAAGAAAGATCCCCTCCACATTTATATAGCAGCTGTAAAAATTGAATGGTGCCACTGAGAAGCCCCACACAGAGTGTAAACTGCTAAACTTGGACAGTGGATGGTGATAGATATAGATTTCCAGGATAGAAACAATCCTTGTGTTTCGCTAACTAACCTCTGCTTCTCGACGACGTTTCTCTACTTGCTCCTGTCGCTTCAGTTCTTTCTGTCTCTTTTCTTCTTCTTTTTTAGCCAGCAACTCCCGTTCTCTCGCTGAAAAGTTAACAAATTCATGTGACATAATTGGGGGCATGGTTTTCACTCTCTCCCACTTTCAATCTCACGTGTCACTTCTAAATTCAGTAAACAGGGGGGGGGGGTTGGGGAAACCTTTCTCAGGATAAGTCACAAAGTCACAGATTTACCTGCTACCGCCTCTCGTTTCTTGAGTCTTTCCTCCAGCTCTTCTTTCTTCTTCTTCTCTTCCTCTTCCTTATTCTGTTTCAGGCGCTGCTGCCTCTTCTCCTTCTCAATCCTCTTTCTGTGGTGTTATAAACATTTGAAATTAACCCATTTCATTTCAACTAAATTATAATTATAAACAAAACGACAACAACTGAATTATATTCAATAATAAACAACTGGCTGAAGTCAGGTGGTGAATTGTATCCGGCATTGATAACGATTTTCATCATGATCGAAACACAGGCCTATCAGCTGTACAGCAACTTACAGTCTCAACTCCTTTTCTCGCTGTTTCTTTTTGTTTAACACTTGTTGAGATTTAACCTCTTTCTCTTCAATTCTCTTTCGAGCAGCCTCCTTCTTTTCTTCTGTAAAGGTAATTAGGATTTTGGGGATCAGGATTTTGGGGAAGTGCTAAACAAGAGAGAGAGACATAATTAGGGGATCAGGGGATTTTGGGGGACTGCAAGTATTGAGTAATAATAATAATAAAAATAATAATATCTCTACATTCTGTTAACCTACCCTCAAGTTCCTTGGCAGATTTAATGATAACAGTAGGTTGTTTAACAAGAGAGAACATGGAAGTCAACAAGTTAGGAGGATTCTTTGATTGACCATCATTATCTTTCATCCTCTTTTGCCGGTGTATACTCTCATCGGCCCTGCAGAGGAGGAGGAGGAGATGTTAGTGTTGTTCAAATGGAAGAAACATTGAAAAGCAGAAACAAGGAAAATAATCGCTGATCACGCGGTTACCATGGTTACCACGATCACCATGGTTACAATCAGAATGCTCGAATTACTTACGATCCTGAAGCATTCTCTGAACTATCTTCAGCTGTGATTTCTGGGAAAACTTGATTGTCAGGATTAGATATACAGAGGAATTAGAAAAACACTAACACACAATAACATGTAGAACAACACATTGATAATATTTAATACCTCGTGATCTTTTGTTGACCTCCTTGCCCTTGGCAGGGACGGGTATTTTACTGCCCTTGACAGGTCCCTCCTTAGTGGGAGAGTCATACTTCGCCACCAGTTTCTTGACCGTTCCCTGTAATAAAATAAACTGTATAGTAGCCGAGTGGGGGAGAAATATAAATATAATGGGAATTACCAGTAGGTATGGAAAAACCTATTAATCGTGTGAATTGTGTTTATATTACCTGCTCAGGTAGAGACTTCTTGCCGTCTTTCTTGGGAGTATGGAAATCATCATTATCATCATTGTCCTCCTTTGAAACTTTCTTGGATCTTGTTGTTCTAGTAGGCTTTGCAGGAACCTGATCCTTCTTTTGAGATCGAGTCTTCCTTCCCACTTTCACAACCTCCATATTCTCCTCTTCCTTGGAAACCTTCTTGGACCTGGACCGAGTTTTCCTAACTATCGGCGGGGTCGGTTCTGGCGGGGTCTCCATTTCCTCCCCTGCACTCTCAAACAGATCTACCTGAGAATCATCTCCCTCCCCATCCCCTTCTTCTTCTTCTTGTTCTTCTCCCTCTTCTTCAGACGTGGATGGTTCATCTTTCTGGGGTTCCTCCTTTTCAGGTGTAACTACCTCCTCATCATATTCCTTTTCTTCCTTCTCCTCTTCTTCCACTTCTTGTTCCTCTTCTACTTCTGGTTCAACTTCTAGTTCCTGACCCTCTTCTTCTGGTTCGGATGTTTCTGGCTCGGTAGGATCAGCTCGGATCATGTCAGGGCCCGCCTCTCCACGTGTGGTCTATTTCTTCCTCTACGCCCTCTTCAAACTTCTCGCTAGTCTCCATAAGAACTTCTTCTTTTTCTTCTTCCTCTTCTTCTTTTCTTTCTTCTTCTTCTTCCTCTCCTTCTTCTTCTTCTTCTTCTTCTTTCTCAACTTCTTTCTCAACTTCTTTTTCCTCAGACATAACATCAGTAAAGAAGGTTCTATGTTTCATGTCAGGAACATCCTCAGGTTCTGCTGCTTCTTCTCTCTCAGCTGGAGAGGCTGGAGAGGCTATTGACTCAACTATAGCAGGAGTGGTTGGTGGTGCAGGAGTGGTTTGCGGTGCAGGAGTGGTAGGTTGTGCAGGAGCGGTTGGAGTTTGTTCTTCAGCAGAAATGGGAGTCAGCACAACCTCTCGGGATTTTGTTTCCATTACTGGTGTCCGAATGGGTGAGCTGTACTGAGGTACAGAGGGCGTGGAGGGTTGAACCTCAAATGAAACCTCATTCAATTCCTCTTCAGCCTCCTCCCCCATTTCCTTTTCTTCTTCTCTCTCACCATCTTCCCTCTCTTCCTCTATACTCATGTCGGCTACCTCACTCCTCATGGAAACATCCTCCTCCTGATCAACTTCAACCTCATCCTCAACCTCAACCTCCCCTTCTTTCTCCTCAATACCTCCCAACTCTGCCCTGCTCTTACTACCCACATCACTCTCTGTCGTGGTGGTCTCGATAGCTGGCATCATCCTAGTCGCCCTGATGGGTGTCTTCAGATCTACCAGATTAGGTGTCCTAACTAGTGATCCATCTTCAACCGGACTGGGTGTCTCCGCTGCAAGGGTGTTGGAAAGGAATAGTGATTGTTGGGGTGTTGCAACTGGAGCTGGGGAAGGGGCCATCGCACTGAGCTGGAGGCGCTTTTGTAGTGTGTCATGCTTACCTTTCTTCTTACCCGTACTCACCTAAAGAACAATGAACATTTAGGGGGCAGGGGAGAGATAACAGTTTATATTTCAATGGTATGTCACTAATCATCTCTCTGTCGAGTCTTGATGTCACTGAATCCAGCTTCCCAGAACTGACAACACTAATATGCAATGTCTGTTGTGAAACTGACAACACTCACCCTCCAACTCGTAGTGTCGCTGCTCTGACCAGTAGCTGCTGCAGTTGTAGTGATGGGACCCACCGGCGAGGAAACCACCAACTGATCTCTGTTTTTAGTTTCTGAAAATATAAACTCCATCGGTCAACCGAGCTATACCGCGGTGAATGGTGATTTATGTATTTATATGACTCGATTTGACTTTAGCACCCTTTTTTAGAACCCTTGGCAGTCTTGCTGTATAAAGTTAATTAATAAGAAGGTATTAAAGTTGGTCATATATATCGTATAATGGCCACCTCTAAACGGATTAACGTTGTTTAGTTTAGCGTGTAATTTCGTCAAAGATTAGCATGCGAAAAATTGAAATATCGTATCAAAATTCTGATCAAAGTTCTGATTTCTGAATGATACTCTATTGAATGCATCAGTTATCTTTACTGGGGTATAGGGTTACACATATTCACAAGTTTTCCTTTTACTAGGTCAGTGTGTGCGTTGCTTTTCATGTTGGGGGTCATGTTCGTCAGCTACCTGATTGGCTGATCTAACCAGTCACGTCACCTAAATGACAAGTTCTGATTGGTTGTTTACTTGTGCCGGTCGGTTCCTAACTGTTTGCTCGCTGCATCCGGCGTTACGGTGAAATGCTATGTCTACTTCAAGGGGTGCTCCTGCATGCGTGGAGTTTTCGAGAGTGGCACAATCCTATATCCGAATTCGCAGGAACACCCCTTGTACTGGTCGATGGAGATCAATCATACTGTATACAGTTTTTTTTTAGTTTCACAATCTCTACATCACGAATCAGTAAACCAACCAGAGGTGATCGATTGTTTCTTACGATCAGCCTGCTAACTATCAAATGAATAAAATAATGTAAGAACAATTTCATGAAAATCAGGTGTCATGAAACAACCAGCTGTTTCTCATTAGGGGTCAACGTCGCATGGTCAATGGGCATGAGCAAAGGGGCATTTTAATGCCCCCTTCATCACTTTTCTAGCCACAGAATCTCTGGATATATATTTAGTATCCGCCCAGCCGGTTTAGACAATCCTGCCGTCAATTTATCTAATCAGCACAATTACGGCCAAACCTTGATTTACCGGTAACTTTACCAGGAGAAGTATTCTTGCCAGTAAATGGAGATAAAATCGCCCGAAACATTATTAATTCCTCTATTAATAGCAACCTCTCTCCCCTTCTAGCACACATGAAGCTGCTCCTGTTATGTACGGCAGCGTTTCTCGGGCTATCATCGTGTGATCTAACACAAAGCAATGTGGTGGAGCCAACTACCAAACCTTCAACGATCCCTAGTCAACAACTACATAACTTAGCAGCGTACGATTTTACAAGTGCAACCGGAACTAGCACCACTTTCAATTCTACGCCACATTATTCCAACAGTCCTTCTACGTGTGAAGTTGTTGAAGTGAATGGCTACCTACATGAACGGTGTGCCAATGTTCATGGTCATCGGTCATTAAAATGTCCTTGGTCTGACGAGTTTTATGACTTTGAGCTTTATTCTGATAATCTTGAATGTTCCAGCTTTAGCGTTACAAACCGTTGCCACAATGACACAGGAGTGTACCAGGCATGCGGTCTGGGCGGGTGTTCAGGGTTCAGGAAGCTAAATGGAACAACAGCTCTCCTCTGTGGAACATACATTTGTAAAGATTTGTATGGTGATTATAGTGGTGGGAGCATCGCTGAAGATAAAGCTAGATGCAATCCAGAATACGAGTGTGAGGGAGACTTGAATATGGCAGACTGTAACGGGGAGCAATGCAACTACAAATGTAACGCGGAGGATTGTCGTGATGAGGCGAACTGTAATGGTGTGCAGTATGGTGTAAACTGTATGGTCGATCAACAGCCAACGTGGATCCCTCTTCGGTATATGTGTGATCCTTGGGGACATTCCCATTGTGACAATGGAGAAGATGAAGCAGGGTGCAATACGGCGTGGGTACCGATACGGCCGATAGCCAATATAACCAATAACGAATGTTTTAACCCTAATTATAAAACGTATATTGACGGAATTTGTTACCGTAGAGTATTCACTATCCAACCAAGTATGCGGTGCTTCTCTCCTATAACACTGTGTCACAATGGGCAGGATCAGACCAACTGCAGCGATCCTGATCGGGTTTCAATGCATTGTCTGTCACAGGGATACCCTACAAGCATTTCCATCTGGGGATACTGCCAGGGATATGAATATCTCTGTGATGATAATTACAACAATGAATGTTTTGAACCAGAACCAAACTGTATAATCCACAAGGGACAAATGTGTGATGGACATGTTGATTGTGAATCAGGGAAAGATGAAAGTTGCTGTTCCGCAGAAGAAAGTTGTACTAGCAATACTAACGTCAACTGTATTCGAAGATTCCAGTCAGAGCACGCGAAAAAGAATATCTCTCGACCGATACCGTTGGAATGGGTAATGGATGGGCAGAGGGACTGTATCGATGGAACAGATGAAGATAACACGCAGTGGAAAGATTGCCATGGTGGCTGTAATGTTACCTATTACGAGGACCGTGAATCAGAATGCCAATGGGTTCTCAGATGCCCCTCAGAAAATAAATTCATACGCCCTGTGAGACTTTGTGATAAGAATCCCACGTGTCGATTTGAGAATGAACTCTGTTCCGTAGCCATGGGGATGGGAGAAGTAAATAACACCGCTCTAAATCACAACGGAATCAGAATACTGCCACCGTGCATCAATTCCGGGGGAAACTTGCCATACCACTTGGATGACTGCACCATCAAAAAACACACTGCTGGATTTGTACCAACAGCCCTTGAGCTACATTTGGAGACTACAATCATAGTGCCCAAGGAGAATATTAGCTGTACAAATCTGTTCGGAGAAAACTACGTCTACGCTGCATGCAACAACATTTGTAAGGAAGCTACAGCCAAATGTCCACTGATCGATGTACCTGGAGACACTTGCAAAAATCGTAACGACACTGTCCGGGCCCTCACACGAGATAACACGATTACAACTTTGCTGAAAATCAGAAACGGTACGAAGATTAAGTACGACCAACAGATTTTCCCATGTGCCAATAAGAAATGTATCCTGTATCACCAAGTGTGCGATCTTAAAGACGACTGTGGAGACGGTTCTGACGAGAAAGGCTGTGCTAATCATTTTACGTGTAACTCGAGTAACACTTACCTGGCATGGTCGGAAGTATGCAATGGAGTTGTGAGTTGTAGTGACTACTCGGATGAATGTAAGCTTGACCAATGCCCACCTAACCACTTTCACATATTCGAGAACAACTATCTGAGGATAGGCAGCTACATCGTGGGAACCATGTCAACAGTCCTTAACGCTGTATCTCTTGTGCGATCGGGCTTAAAACTCTCCGAAAAAAAGACGCTTGAAATGTTCCTGAATCAACTTGGCATAATGCTGATAAACCTTGGAGACTTTTGCCTAGGACTTTATCTCATTGCAGTATCCTACTATGACCATGTCCACAGTGACCCTGTAGAATATTGTCAGAAACGTTACGAATGGTATACTTCCACTGAGTGCTCTTTCCTTGGAGTTCTCAGCACCACTGGATCGCAACTGTCGCTCTTCGCAATGGCAATGCTGGCAATCAGTAGAGTCACCACAGTCGGAAAAATGGTCCTCAAAGACTGCGGATCCTACAAATCAATGATAAAAATAGGAATCTTCGCAGTAGGCCCAATACTCGCAAGTCTATTGGTTGCAGTAATCCCGATTTTACCTTACTTTGAAGACTACTTTGTTAACGGCCTGTATTATAAAAACTCGCCGCTGTTTTTGGGAACCGTTAACAAGTCCACACACATTGCGGCTGTTCAAGTGTATTCCAGGGCAAACCCAGGAATATTCACATCAAGGGTATATAATGATTCATCTTGGAGTTGGAATGAGATCGAAATGTTCATTTTTTCAATGTTCTCGTTCGGCCCAAACCAAAGAGGTAAACAGAAAATCTAAATTTGTTAACGAGCCACTTTCCAATTCTCCCTGAGCTAAACCACAAACAACTGACTTGGAAAAAAAGGTGTATCATCTTCTAAGATGTACCCATTATCTCTACACTATCTCTCCGATTTCACATTCTTATATCATTAAACATACCGCAGAGTTTCTCATCATGTGTGCCATTTCATCTTTACGGATGTCTAACGTATACCTTTCTCTTTCAGGAATGAGGGGAGAGACGGTTCACTTCTACGGTAATGCTGGTGTTTGTATATTCAAATATCTTGTAAGGAGGGATGATCCACAGTGGATCTTTTCTACCGCTGTGCTAACGATGAACTGTCTCTGTTTCTTATTCATCGCCGTAAGTTACATTGCCATCGGCTACAGAACGAGCAAGTCCGGTAGAGACAGCGGCCGTAATGGTGGGGGTAATGGTGGACACGATCGAGAACTTCAAACGAAAATATTTGCCATCATCGTAACAGATTTCTTCTGCTGGATCCCCCTAGGGTTTGTAGCTTTCCTCCACTTGGCAGAAGTAATCGATGCAACCAGTTGGTATCCGTATTTCTCTATCCTGATTCTACCGATCAACTCTGTCATCAATCCCTTCCTTTACGAATCAAATTTATATATGGGTCTAGCAAGGTCAGCAATCTCGTTCTTGGTGGGTGCTGTGAGGAAAATGTGGGCAATGTGCATTAGCACCCTGCAGCCTACAGTAGCAACCCCGGATCCAGAAGAAAGGGAAATTACGGAAACTGCTCTATAAACCAGCTAACTCATGATCAGATGCTAACAAACTAGTTTATTCTAAGTCACCCTAGTGACGTGTGATTTATTAAAGCCGGATTTTTTGAAGTTGGGTGGATGAGAGGCTTGTCACTGCCCCGTCAGAGGAACAATTTGTAAAATTTCCTATTAATATCTTTTGATTTTACATTCATACAGTTAATCATTGATTAAGTACCGTTTCATTTTCGGCTAATTACACAAAAACTAAAGGGATGAAGTCATATAATATATGAATCACCATGAAACACTGAACAAGCTTCACATTCTCACACTCCTTTATAGGGTGGGGGGGGGGGTACCTGTAACACACAGTCGGAAAACTGGTTCTCAAAGACTGCGGATCTTACAAATCTATGATAAAAATAGGAATCTTCGCAGGAGGCCCAATACTCGCAAGTCTATTGGTTGCAGTAATCCCGATTTTACCTTACTTTGAAGACTACTTTGTTAACGGCCTGTATTATAAAAACTCGCCGCTGTTTTTGGGAACCGTTAACAAGTCCACACACATTGCGGCTGTTCAAGTGTATTCCAGGGCAAACCCAGGAATATTCACACCAAGGGTATATAATGATTCATCTTGGAGTTGGAAAGAGATCGAAATGTTCATTTTTTCAATGTTCTCGTTCGGCCCTGACCAAAAAGGTAAACAGAAAATCTAAATTTGTTAACGAGCCACTTTCCAATTCTCCCTGAGCTAAACCACAAACAACTGACTTGGAAAAAAAGGTGTATCATCTTCTAAGATGTACCCATTATCTCTACACTATCTCTCCGATTTCACATTCTTATATCATTAAACATACCGCAGAGTTTCTCATCATGTGTGCCATTTCATCTTTACGGATGTCTAACGTATACCTTTCTCTTTCAGGAATGAGGGGAGAGACGGTTCACTTCTACGGTAATGCTGGTGTTTGTATATTCAAATATCTTGTAAGGAGGGATGATCCACAGTGGATCTTTTCTACCGCTGTGCTAACGATGAACTGTCTCTGTTTCTTATTCATCGCCGTAAGTTACATTGCCATCGGCTACAGAACGAGCAAGTCCGGTAGAGACAGCGGGCGTAATGGTGGGGGTAATCGTGGACAAGATCGAGAACTTCAAACGAAAATATTTGCCATCATCGTAACAGATTTCTTCTGCTGGATCCCCCTAGGGTTTGTAGCTTTCCTCCACTTGGCAGAAGTAATCGATGCAACCAGTTGGTATCCGTATTTCTCTATCCTGATTCTACCGATCAACTCTGTCATCAATCCCTTCCTTTACGAATCAAATTTATACATGGGTCTAGCAAGGTCAGCAATCTCGTTCTTGGTGGGTGCTGTGAGGAAAATGTGGGCAATGTGCATTAGCACCCTGCAGCCTACAGTAGCAACCCCGGATCCAGAAGAAAGGGAAATTACGGAAACTGCTCTATAAACCAGCTAACTCATGATCAGATGCTAACAAACTAGTTTATTCTAAGTCACCCTAGTGACGTGTGATTTATTAAAGCCGGATTTTTTGAAGTTGGGTGGATGAGAGGCTTGTCACTGCCCCGTCAGAGGAACAATTTGTAAAATTTCCTATTAATATCTTTTGATTTTACATTCATACAGTTAATCATTGATTAAGTACCGTTTCATTTTCGGCTAATTACACAAAAACTAAAGGGATGAAGTCATATAATATATGAATCACCATGAAACACTGAACAAGCTTCACATTCTCACACTCCTTTATAGGGTGGGGGGGGGNNGCAGTTATATCCATTCTAAAGGGTGCGGCTGGAGTGGAGGGTAGCACCATGGTGCTGTTGGCGGTTGGTGGAGGTCCTTCTGGTGTTGCTATCGACACCTCACTTCTGTCCAGTAATGTGTTGTGGTGGATTTGAGGGGTATTAACTGGCGTTGCTTCTTCTTCTTCTAAATCTTCAGCTAAATAGTGAGAGAAAATCGATTAGAAACTACATATTTAGTGAATGATAAGTTACGTTTCAAGTTTGAACTAACCGATTTGAACACGCTGTCTTGTGGATCGGGTTGATTTGGCAGAATTTTGTACCGAACATGTTGTTGAATTTGACACACTCTCCTCAAGTTGACGCAACTGGGCACGAGTCATGCGACCACCAAACCCGCTGAGATAATGTTGAGGTTATTGGAATGGTTGAGGTTATGTGGATGGCTGAGGTTATTGGGATGGTTGAGGTTATTGGGATGGTTGAGGTTATTGGGATGGTTGAGGTTATTGGGATGGTTGAGGTTATTGGAATGGTTGAGGTTATTGGGATGGCTGAGGTTATTGGGATGGTTGAGGTTATTGGGATGGTTGAGGTTATTGGGATGGTTGAGGTTATTGGGATGGTTGAGGTTATTGGGATGGTTGTGATTGACTTGATATCTTTGCTGTTACCTAACTGGTGTTGTGTGTAACGAATTCTGCTCCAACAGGCTCTTTAACCTCTTCCCCTTCCCCTTGAAGGTAGACGCAGTTCTGTTAGGTGTCATGGTCGACTCTAACATGATACTCGCTGAAAGAAGGGGTGGTTAAAAGAGTTGTGTACCAGGTTAAAAATGTCCATATATATCATGAACTAAGGTTAGAAGTTACAAACCTGGTGTTGCTGTGATGGTAGGTTGAGCAGTTGACACAAAAGAACCATTGGGGGAATCTAACTCTATAACTGTCTTCTTTCGTTTCCCAGGCTGCCGTTTCATTCCCGGTGTTTTAGGGGCTTTCACCGTCAGGTTGGCATCCCTGAAGGGAAAGGTATCACATACAACTACCAGCTGGGACGACAAGGGGTGCGTGTTGAGAATAGAAAGATGGAAATGTGACTTTCAACTACCATAGAAAGATGTTGTGTGAATGTGACACTTACAAACTCCTCCGATTGTTCAGCATCGCATCCCTGACATCATCCAGTATTACATCCTTAACCTCCGTCAGATACTGGTCCGCCTGTAACCTCACCGCCTGAAATCTTGCCAGTAGGTCAGCCTGGTTCTCATAATAATCATTGTCATAAAACTTGAAACTTCGTACATACCCACGCTCCCTAACCATGGCTAACCTAACTGTAGATTGTGTTGGGATAAATTTAACGAGATTTTAAGGGTATGGCCTAAAATAAAGTTTCTCTGTCCACCGAAACCATTAGGGTTGCACCATTACGATCTGGGTGTTTCGTGGCCTGGTGTGCGCTGATAAAAAAGTTGATTCACTAAAACGGCTCTAACCACCGACCCACTAAACCGTTTTGGCTAATTCAAAGTTTATCTGGTAGGAAATGTTAAGGCATAAACCTAACCCAACCCCAGCTCTAACCCTAACCCTAACCCTAGCCCTAACTCTAAAAAATGGAACACAACTGTACGGGTGTACCATTGGTGTTGTTTATCATTGGCAAACGCTGCTAGCCCAAATAATAATATAATACGCACGTGCGATGGGATAAGGCAGCGCTTTTCAATGTTTATCAGCACTCACGAAACACCCAGATTTTAACGGGTTTTTTGTTTTATTTATAAGCAAGGGACAGGGGGTCTACGGTGGCTGATTCACGCCAACTTTTTTAATAGAAAAAAAAATGAAAGAAAGAAAAAAAGATTCAAAGAAAAAAACAAAAAAATTTATTTGGCGTGAATCAGCCACCAGTCATGGCTTCAACCGTTTTGGTGCTGTCAATGAATTTGCGCGTGCTAAAGTCGGATTTTGTTGTCACCCCCCTTTTGTCGCGCGGCGTCGTATTTGCGCGTGACAGCCCCCACTTGCTCTCACTTTTCGGCAAAAACCCGGATATCACCGGAAAGAACATAATTTTGGGAGTCCGTAAAACTTTGGTTTGACCAAATTGGCTGAGAGGGAGTGCCAACTTCAAAAAATCCGACTTTAAGAGAGATCCTGAATTTCCAGGAATCTCAGGTAGTAGGGACCCTAATCTGAAACACGCACGGATTTTACCCCCCTTTTTTATTACTGGAAATTGTCAATTACGTAACCTTTAGTCGTGTACATTACAAGAAATAGGGGTGTGCGTGGCTTAATTGGTCAATAAGAGCCAATTAAAACCTAATTGCCAGTCAAACTACAAATACAATTACCTCTTATTCCTGATTGAAACATCGGATTTGAGTCTAGTAAAAACCAGAGTGTTTAAAATCATTCTGCAAACAAGATTCAGTAAAAAGATTGGATGAAATAGGTTTCAAATTAGGTTTTTAGCATTCAGGATTAGTCTTCCATATAAGGTAATGGTTAAATGCCGCTAATTGTTCACTTTGTACTCTGTTATTCATACCGCGCGCACCAGGTAAAGTCGTTTGAAACGCACCTGTGCCCGATAGTAAAGTGCGTTTCAAACGACTTGACCTGACATTCCTGGAAATTCAGGATCTCTCTTAGTAAATATAACGCGCATAACCCCAATTTCCAGGAATCTCAGGTCAAGTCGTTTGAAACGGAAAACGTTATCGGGCACAGGTGCGTTTCAAACGACTTTACCTGGTGCGCGCGGTATGAATAACAGAGTACAAAGTGAACAATTAGCGGCATTTAACCATTACCTTATATGGAAGACTAATCCTGAATGCTAAAAACCTAATTTGAAACCTATTTCATCCAATCTTTTTACTGAATCTTGTTTGCAGAATGATTTGAAACACTCTGGTTTTTACTAGACTCAAATCCGATGTTTCAATCAGGAATAAGAGGTAATTGTATTTGTAGTTTGACTGGCAATTAGGTTTTAATTGGCTCTTATTGACCAATTAAGCCACGCACACCCCTATTTCTTGTAATGTACACAACTGAAGGTTAGTTAATTGACAGTTTCCAGTAATAAAAAAGGGGGGTAAAATCCGTGCGTGTTTCAGATTAGGGTCCCTACTACCTGAGATTCCTGGAAATTCAGGATCTCTCTTAAAGTCGGATTTTTTGAAGTTGGCACTCCCTCTCAGCCAATTTGGTCAAACCAAAGTTTTACGGACTCCCAAAATTATGCTCTTTCCGGTGATATCCGGTTTTTTGCCGAAAAGTGAGAGCAA
>AVPN01000673.1:0-10523 GCA_000695325.1 Pleurobrachia bachei
AGAGAGAGAGAGAGAGAGAGAGTGAGAGAGAGAGAGAGAGAGAGAAAGAGGGTAAAACAAGCTACTAAGTCAGTAGGTGTGGAAAGCTTTCTTGCTAAAGGAATTCTGTTCGGTTTTAGGTTTTCGAACTCTTACAATCATAATTCGGGCCATGTGAATGCTTGCTATCCCCATATCTCCTTGTAGTAGGAGCGCTTAGATCATTTGCCGCCAAAAGTCGCGCGCCACCCTTTTTGCGCATTGCCATAGCTCCTTCATTTCTGCTCCAATCAAAAAATTGCCCTCAAGTTATCGAAAGATCTTGTCGAGATCTACAAAAAACTTGAGGGTCATTTTGTGATTTGATGCAAAGCAAAGGAGTGACAGTAACCTAAATTTCGGGTGCCGCGCGATTTTTGCACGTGCATGATCTAAGCGCTCCTACTATTGGCCTGTGTTCGTACCTTGACAATATGTCTCAACTAGCTTTTTATTTGAAACTCGACCATGAAATGCACACACCCACACAACTTGTGTCTTGTGATGACAACCTTGCAGTATTATTATAGTGTACTGTCATGTGCAGTAGAGAACTACAATTTGAACTGCTACAAATAACGTAGCATGTCCTTATGATTCCTGTCACAACTATGATTCCTTGAGGTCTCTTGGCTATTGTTGGGTTTTCTCTGAAAATTTTCTCTGAAATCTCAAGAGTAGATAGAAAAACAATCGATTGTAACTGGGTGATCATCCAAAAATATCAATTTTTTGAATTGTTGTGGTATGTAGTTGATGTGAAACAGGGATTGTTAGTACCACTGTTATTTGACGATGGTGAATTGGGGCGAGAGATAATAATAATAATAATAGAGATAGAAAGAGAGATAGAGAGATATAGAGAGAGTGATAGGATTTTGGGTAAAATAAAACATGTGAACGATTGATGTGCCAAATTTAGCAACCAATCGTCTGTTGCTGGCCCATGATCTTGCTGATCCTACATGGCCTGGTATGTTCTCCCTGTCTCTCTTTCTCTCTCTTTCTCTCTCTTTCTCTCTCTTTCTCTCTCTCTCTCTCTCTCATTCTCTCTCTCTCTCACTCTATCTTTCTTTTTCTCTCCCTCTCTCTAACTCTATTTACAAACATCAACAAAACTTATACCAGTTTGCTCTAGTGTTTGTTTACAAAGAAGATAGCTGAGGTGCAAATCTCTATCTCTCTCTATCTTTCTATCTCTCCCTTTCTCTCGACTCTCTCCCGACATATATTCTGCATTTACTGCATTGTTTTGTTTTAGGTGCACTTTTGGTACATGGGACACCCTCATCACGCATATGACTGTGATGTGTATTTTGGTAGGCGCCGAACCAGATATAGGTTATAGGTTATAGGATATAGGACATAGGTTCAAGATACACGAAACCGGCTTGTGTTTCAATTTTATCTCGTGTGTGTTTCGAGGTTTTGTGTAAAAGATACTCCGTTGTTGTAGGGTCTACTTGTGTAATTTTTACTCATGTTTCTAGCCGTCGGTCGAATGCATTGATATATTGCATATGATACTGATAGATTCATCCGTCGATCATGATTATTTAACCTACTTTTAATTTGTTTTTTATTCCTTGAACCGCATGAGTTTTGGGCGTGGTACAATATAGCCGACAACACCTATTGCAGTTTAGCACAGTGTATTGCACCATTGTTTGTCACGGAAACACACCACACGTCCAATCCCTCCACTAGTCCACACCCGTCCACCCACTACTGGTAAATGCATTTTGGGGCGTGTGCACTTTTTGTGTGGTTTGTTTATTTTGATAATCCCTGATCTGTTCTTGAACCTAACTTTGCTGACCATCCTGATCGCTTGTAAAATGAATAGTATCATTTGTTAAAGATACAAAAGTAAAACTCGATTGATTTGCCTTCTTCCCTCGCCGAAGAAAGTCCCAAAAACGACCATTTGATTCTTTGTGTGTTGGCCGGGAACATATCAGTCGACTTTTAGACGACACAGGAGCAGTAAAATATATTGCCTGATATTATTAATAGGTCTGCTACAGTTATAGACGTAGTATCACTAAATATATCACTGTCTCCCCTTCTCACTATTATTATGAGTACAGACTACAGATCTTACCCCCGCCCTTTATAATAATGGATATTATAGTGGAATTTGTGTGACCAAACTTGGTGGATCTGTAATATTATTTCCCTTAATATACTAATGACTGAAAGAGAGTGAAAATATGTGGAAGTGATATCAAAATGACATATTTATATTCTCACTCTGTCTCATGTCATCGATATTTTTAGTGTTTATCAGTATTCGGACAGAAAGGGAAGAGTCCAGGATGAAAAGAAAATATATTAATCCGGGGTGCTTATATATTGGAGAATAATAATGTACAGCTCTCGACCTGGCAGCGTTCAGTGCAAGTTTAGGTCGTAGCATATGGCATAAAAATAACTTTGAGGTTTATCAGTTATAGGATCCTAATTCCTATTCTCTCACTTTACCACCACCGTCTCTCTCTTACTGTCTGTGCTATTTTTGGGTCTTTTCGGGCCTTCATACCGGCATCACCCTTTTGGTTTCTTATCAAACCATTCTTTTGCTTCCTGGACTCCCCATTCTCTCTCTCTCTCTCTCTCTCTCTCTCTCTCTCTCTCTCTCTCTCTCTCCTGTCTGCTCAGGAATAATATGACTTATTTTAAGACAAGATGTGCACTACCTTCTCCGCTCCCTTCTCCCACCATGCGTAGTTCCTAATTGAGCTAATCAGAACTTCTTTTTCCGTCAAAAAATAGAGAGAGAGAGAGAGCGAGATAGAGAAACGGAGAGAAAAAGAGAGAAACATAAAACAGAACATCCCTGCATAAATAAACCTTCATTATTTCCTCTATTTTTTTGTCAAATCCCAAAAAAGATTTTCTCTCCTTTCTCACGGTGCAGTGAAATTAGTTCTAGATAGAAATATTGATTAGAGCTGAGATTGCATGGGTGTTATAGTAGAGGGACGCATTTATACGGCCTGTGACAGGGAAAACCAGTGTGTGTTACATGGTGTGCTTTCTGCAGCTCCTCCAATATTTGACTGCATCTTCAATCAAACGGGAGGTTTAGGGGTAACTCCGTCACAACTCCTGTTACACTCGTGCTTCATGTCGAACAGAAGTCGAAGGTTACCCCTCAACCCTCCTTTGATGTACCCATCTCCAAGCTTCCAACTCACCAACCCGCTCATATCTAGACGCTTTTATCGCTACTCAAATAATATCGTAGCACCGCACATCCCCAGTCCCCCGCCTCGTATAGATTCTATTAAACAACTCTTTAGCTAACTCTGCTCCTTCATCAAGACTATTATGTGACCAATAAGCTCCACATCCCGTTGCAGTGTTTCACTTGCTGCATAGCAAGGGGGCATTATATATTATATAGGCTCCCCCACCCAGGTTTGTAAATAATATATTGCATATTATATGCCATGGTCATTTCTCTATCACGATCGTGTCTGCGCAGCTCTCTCTGATCCCAATTCTATTTTCTAAATTAATTGGATAAACAAAATGAATCTTCCAAACCTATAACAAACAAATTAAGGGCCTTTGCACAAATGGCGCGGCTCTTTGTTGAATGAGAGAGACACAAATCTCCCTATGGACCCCAGAGCTGTGCCCCTCTCTGCACAAGGTAGCCTAATTTTCCTGCAGATTCGAGGATCTCTCAAACTGGGCACAAATTAGGCTACCTGGTGGAGGTGCAATTATGCCTTATATTGGTAACCATGGTAACCGGCCATAGATACTGTGCGGTTGAAAATTGGAGATATATTTCAAATAATAATATCGATGCCTGGATATCAGCTATTTTTTCAGCACCCTAGTAGATTCAAGATTCAAGACTCTGCAATTTGTCGTATTATTTCCATCTGTCATCCTTACGGGTAGGGTAGGGAAGGTAGAGAGGGTGGGGAAGGAATGAGGGAGGGTGTCTTCAGTTATTTTAGGATGTCCTATCATATGATTATTACGGAACCCTTTGAGCATACCTTTTGAGCACGGACGCAGTGTGTCAGACGACTCAAGATATACCCTATTTGCAGTATACCTTGATGAATTCCATGCCCGTACAATACACAAACTGCGGCCAGGTTTGCAGGAATTAAAGTGCGTAACCAGTAACGAGCCGCAGGAATTCATACTCGGGAGAAATGGGTTCATGTCCGGTAAATCCTAGGGTACCACCAGGTACACGATCGGGGAGATACTACTAATTTTGTCGCCGGGGAAGTTTATCAGCTCACGGAAAATATCGGGGTGTTAAGTACCAATAGAGAATGAAGGGCTGGGGGGCACCCGCCGGCGCTCTACCTTTGTTCGATGCATATTCCGGAAATATTAATTCAGAAATGTATGCACTAGGTAAGTTATCCGGGTTATCCGAAGATGCATCTTCGGATAATCCGGATAATTTGCCGCGAGAGTGATACCTGCACTGCAGAGGTCTGGTAATACGTTTAAAGTCCGTATGATATCCTACCGATCGGTTGGAGCCTGAATAACTTCCAAAAATCATTTTTGAGGTGCTCTTAACAACGGGCAGGGAACGAATTTAAAGAACCCTCGGACGCTGTGCTTGAAAGTGAAGTATCCAATTGAAGACGACATAAGTCCGAAAAGTAGAATGAATAGACAGATTAGAAGTTAAGTTAGACTTAATTTGGATATTATTTGGTTTCCGGGAGGAGGGTTGCACAAATTGGGCTATGGGAATTTATTACTTATCCCTCTATTAATGTTTGTAAATAAATTACCTGCCCCAACGCGAGATCACGGATATACAGTGTAATAGGGGTGACTTCGTAATGATTGGTAGTTGGGCATTATACTGTCGCGTACCATGTTCGAAAAGGGAAGGTTGTAAATTCACATAAGATTTATTTTGATAAATTATCGCCCATCATATCACCCAGTCACGGACTAAAATATTTGTGACAAAATATTTGAGATATTCCAAACTTTCTATTCGTTCTATCCTATCTCTTTCTTCAACCCCCCTTTCTCTCAATCTCCCTTCACACCCTGCGGCCTGCAGGATATAGTCTCCATATATCATGCTTGCTACTTTGCTATTAAGGCATTGTTACAAATTACTGGATTAGGTTGTTGAATAATTGGGATGAGAGAACGACAAGGATTTGGGCACGTCGCGACCCTCATGTTCGGGCAAGACAAGGATAAGGATTTTTAGGGGTAATAACGCAACCATTTCCTGCGGTACAAGAGGTCATTATTAAATTGGGACATGACGGATGAATTATATATCCTTATTTTGGTTGGAGGCGTAATTGCAGGGTGTCTGAGAACCAGAACAATCTAGAAGGGAACATGGGGGGGGGGTGCTCGACTGGTTAAAGAATGTGCAGAATTTAAATTGTTGTCTCGATCATGTTTTATGTGGGATGTTATATGGCTTCTTATTCACATAGCATTTGTTCAATCCAGAATGATAACTTATGAGCATGCGAAGAGGATGGTCCTAGAATGTCTGTAACTCGAGTTGGGCCAGTTAGCCTTGTTAAATCATGATCACCTAGGACACTATATGATGCACCTGTCTCCCTCTCTCCCCTTCTCTTTTTCTATTCCCCTCTCTTTCTCTCTCCCCATCTCTTTTTCTCTCCCCTCGGACCTTGTGCAAAGGCACCGTCGATTACGATCACAACTGTACAGTTGCAAACTGCAACAAATCTGCTGAAGGAATTCACCCTGGTAGACTTCACCGTGAGGGTGGTGGGGGTTTGTCGTATTATTTCCATCTGTCATCCTTACGGGTAGGGTAGGGAAGGTAGAGAGGGTGGGGAAGGAATGAGGCGAGGGTGTCTTCAGTTATTTTAGGATGTCCTATCATATGATTATTACGGAACCCTTTGAGCATACCTTTTGAGCACGGACGCAGTGTGTCAGACGACTCAAGATATACCCTATTTGCAGTATACCTTGATGAATTCCATGCCCGTACAATACACAAACTGCGGCCAGGTTTGCAGGAATTAAAGTGCGTAACCAGTAACGAGCCGCAGGAATTCATACTCGGGAGAAATGGGTTCATGTCCGGTAAATCCTAGGGTACCACCAGGTACACGATCGGGGAGATACTACTAATTTTGTCGCCGGGGAAGTTTATCAGCTCACGGAAAATATCGGGGTGTTAAGTACCAATAGAGAATGAAGGGCTGGGGGGCACCCGCCGGCGCTCTACCTTTGTTCGATGCATATTCCGGAAATATTAATTCAGAAATGTATGCACTAGGTAAGTTATCCGGGTTATCCGAAGATGCATCTTCGGATAATCCGGATAATTTGCCGCGAGAGTGATACCTGCACTGCAGAGGTCTGGTAATACGTTTAAAGTCCGTATGATATCCTACCGATCGGTTGGAGCCTGAATAACTTCCAAAAATCATTTTTGAGGTGCTCTTAACAACGGGCAGGGAACGAATTTAAAGAACCCTCGGACGCTGTGCTTGAAAGTGAAGTATCCAATTGAAGACGACATAAGTCCGAAAAGTAGAATGAATAGACAGATTAGAAGTTAAGTTAGACTTAATTTGGATATTATTTGGTTTCCGGGAGGAGGGTTGCACAAATTGGGCTATGGGAATTTATTACTTATCCCTCTATTAATTTTTGTAAATAAATTACCTGCCCCAACGCGAGATCACGGATATACAGTGTAATAGGGGTGACTTCGTAATGATTGGTAGTTGGGCATTATACTGTCGCGTACCATGTTCGAAAAGGGAAGGTTGTAAATTCACATAAGATTTATTTTGATAAATTATCGCCCATCATATCACCCAGTCACGGACTAAAATATTTGTGACAAAATATTTGAGATATTCCAAACTTTCTATTCGTTCTATCCTATCTCTTTCTTCAACCCCCCTTTCTCTCAATCTCCCTTCACACCCTGCGGCCTGCAGGATATAGTCTCCATATATCATGCTTGCTACTTTGCTATTAAGGCATTGTTACAAATTACTGGATTAGGTTGTTGAATAATTGGGATGAGAGAACGACAAGGATTTGGGCACGTCGCGACCCTCATGTTCGGGCAAGACAAGGATAAGGATTTTTAGGGGTAATAACGCAACCATTTCCTGCGGTACAAGAGGTCATTATTAAATTGGGACATGACGGATGAATTATATATCCTTATTTTGGTTGGAGGCGTAATTGCAGGGTGTCTGAGAACCAGAACAATCTAGAAGGGAACATGGGGGGGGGGTGCTCGACTGGTTAAAGAATGTGCAGAATTTAAATTGTTGTCTCGATCATGTTTTATGTGGGATGTTATATGGCTTCTTATTCACATAGCATTTGTTCAATCCAGAATGATAACTTATGAGCATGCGAAGAGGATGGTCCTAGAATGTCTGTAACTCGAGTTGGGCCAGTTAGCCTTGTTAAATCATGATCACCTAGGACACTATATGATGCACCTGTCTCCCTCTCTCCCCTTCTCTTTTTCTATTCCCCTCTCTTTCTCTCTCCCCATCTCTTTCTCTCCCCTCGGACCTTGTGCAAAGGCACCGTCGATTACGATCACAACTGTACAGTTGCAAACTGCAACAAATCTGCTGAAGGAATTCACCCTGGTAGACTTCACCGTGAGGGTGGTGGGGGGGCACCCGCCGGCGCTCTACCTTTGTTCGATGCATATTCCGGAAATATTAATTCAGAAATGTATGCACTAGGTAAGTTATCCGGGTTATCCGAAGATGCATCTTCGGATAATCCGGATAATTTGCCGCGAGAGTGATACCTGCACTGCAGAGGTCTGGTAATACGTTTAAAGTCCGTATGATATCCTACCGATCGGTTGGAGCCTGAATAACTTCCAAAAATCATTTTTGAGGTGCTCTTAACAACGGGCAGGGAACGAATTTAAAGAACCCTCGGACGCTGTGCTTGAAAGTGAAGTATCCAATTGAAGACGACATAAGTCCGAAAAGTAGAATGAATAGACAGATTAGAAGTTAAGTTAGACTTAATTTGGATATTATTTGGTTTCCGGGAGGAGGGTTGCACAAATTGGGCTATGGGAATTTATTACTTATCCCTCTATTAATTTTTGTAAATAAATTACCTGCCCCAACGCGAGATCACGGCTATACAGTGTAATAGGGGTGACTTCGTAATGATTGGTAGTTGGGCATTATACTGTCGCGTACCATGTTCGAAAAGGGAAGGTTGTAAATTCACATAAGATTTATTTTGATAAATTATCGCCCATCATATCACCCAGTCACGGACTAAAATATTTGTGACAAAATATTTGAGATATTCCAAACTTTCTATTCGTTCTATCCTATCTCTTTCTTCAACCCCCCTTTCTCTCAATCTCCCTTCACACCCTGCGGCCTGCAGGATATAGTCTCCATATATCATGCTTGCTACTTTGCTATTAAGGCATTGTTACAAATTACTGGATTAGGTTGTTGAATAATTGGGATGAGAGAACGACAAGGATTTGGGCACGTCGCGACCCTCATGTTCGGGCAAGACAAGGATTAGGATTTTTAGGGGTAATAACGCAACCATTTCCTGCGGTACAAGAGGTCATTATTAAATTGGGACATGACGGATGAATTATATATCCTTATTTTGGTTGGAGGCGTAATTGCAGGGTGTCTGAGAACCAGAACAATCTAGAAGGGAACATGGGGGGGGGGTGCTCGACTGGTTAAAGAATGTGCAGAATTTAAATTGTTGTCTCGATCATGTTTTATGTGGGATGTTATATGGCTTCTTATTCACATAGCATTTGTTCAATCCAGAATGATAACTTATGAGCATGCGAAGAGGATGGTCCTAGAATGTCTGTAACTCGAGTTGGGCCAGTTAGCCTTGTTAAATCATGATCACCTAGGACACTATATGATGCACCTGTCTCCCTCTCTCCCCTTCTCTTTTTCTATTCCCCTCTCTTTCTCTCTCCCCATCTCTTTTTCTCTCCCCTCGGACCTTGTGCAAAGGCACCGTCGATTACGATCACAACTGTACAGTTGCAAACTGCAACAAATTCGCTGAAGGAATTCACCCTGGTAGACTTCACCGTGAGGGTGGGGGGGGGGGGAACAGGGCGGCATGTTGGGATGTTTCATATTCACAAATCACAATTGAATTTAGGACGAAATGAGAAATAAGAAGCTGCTATAAATTGGGTAATAGCATATGCTTGCACAAAATATATTTGTTGAAGGACACAGTTTGAGAATTGCGAAATTTAGGAAAAAGGCAATTGGAGAATTGGGAGTTTCGGAGATGAGATTTGGAGATTTGGAGAATCGGAGGAGGGGTTATAATGTGCGGTAATATGTAGAAAGACACTCAGTACAGCCGCGTGGCCGACTTTTATTTTTTACATGAGAGCTACAATTGGCTGGTGTGAAATTCACGCCTTGCAACTCTCCCGAGGCGTGAAGTGTGCGTTCACTTTCCCTCCACATTTGCAGTGCAGTACCACCACTTGCGCTTTCACTGTCTGTATTTCGCTATTTCCGGCTGTGTTTCGGTATATTTAATGAACATATTTGGGTCTTCTCAGCTGTGAAGTTTATTTAATATCTCTCT
Organism: Pleurobrachia bachei; assembly: GCA_000695325.1. Lineage (NCBI taxonomy): Eukaryota > Metazoa > Ctenophora > Tentaculata > Cydippida > Pleurobrachiidae > Pleurobrachia > Pleurobrachia bachei. Next base: position 9,628 of record AVPN01000673.1, read on the forward strand.
CTTTCTTTCTATCTCTCTCTCTCTCTCTATCTATCTATTCATTCTCTTCTGGGAAACTGCTGTTGCAGTGTTGTGCTCTGTTTCCAGATGACCAAAAATAACCAAACTGAGCAAGGAGTATATTCTACAAACTATCAGTCTTTGTTTCTCTCTCTATCTCCGTCACTGATCTCTCTGTCTCTGTCACTCTCAACTCCTCTATCTCTCCCACCCTCTCTCTGTCTCTGTCTCTCAACTCCTCTCTTTCTCTCTCTTTTCTCTCTCTCTCTCTCTCTCTCTCTCTCTCTAAGTTGGGTTAATTCAATTATTCTAAGTTTGGTTGTCACTGGCTTGCTTGGTCACGTGGCCCTTCAAACCATCTGCAGCCAGTGGTTCCTAGCAGGCACCGTAGACAGCTGCGTATTGCAACAATAACCGTGACAGGGAGAGAGAGAGAGAGAGAGAGAGAGAGAGAGAGAGAGAGAGAGAGAGAGAGAGAGAGAGAGAGAGAGTGTGAGAGAGAGAGAGAGAAAAGGAGAGAGTTGCTTGATATAATATTGGGTTGTTAATAAGAGAGATACTTATAGACGAGGATAGAATGGCTTAAAGAGAGTTCCAGTTAGAAGTATAGTCACAGTACAGACAGCTGTTTTAGTGGAGCGACAGACCTACCTAGCACTGTTTTTGATGTCTGTGCAACTTTTTAATTTCCTCCACAGCTCCGGCCTAGACCACAAGCTTGATTTGTTCAAACTCCGGGCCGTGCTGAGGGTCAAGCACTGTCTGGCGGTGCCGACCTGACCTAAGCACATTGTTTGGAGGAATCAGCCCTAGTCAGAATATAATATGTATTTATTTCGATAATACGTATTAAATACGGGCTAGAATACGTATTTAATACGTATTAAATACGTATT
>AVPN01000673.1:19034-43341 GCA_000695325.1 Pleurobrachia bachei
CTCTCTCTCTCTCTCTCTCTCTCTCTCTCTCTCTTTCTCTCTCTTTCTATCTCTCTCGCCCCAGACAAGTCTTGCTGCACAGTTTATCGCCCCACCGCTGTCAACTTTTCCCCGCTTTAGTACACCGCACACGACCTGGAGCAACGTCGAATTCTCGAAATTCCATGATATAATTTATTCAGTTCTCTCACGCTAAAAAACCTGAAACTCCACCCCTTGGGATATGCGAATACCTGTCCTTATTTAGATCTAAGAGAGTCCTAAAAGTCAGTCCTTCTTGTCACTTTAACCATATTTTACTAGCTCTATCTCTCTCCTGTCTCTCACTACGTGGACTAACTATAAGCTGCTTTCAGTCACTTTTTCTCTCTTTCCTCCACTACTGCAACAGTTAGCCGTCGCCACTACTAGGGTTTCCCTCGGCTTGCAAAAATTATATTCCCCTTCTCTTTTGCAAAATTTATTCTCTCTCTTTAGTCTATCTCTGTCTTTTTCTCTCTATCCCATTTTCTCTCTCTTTTTCTCACTCATTCTCACTTTTTCCATTGCATTAGACGAGTTATTGTTTGTCACACATATTTTTCAATTGTCATTTTATTGATTGCATTTAATCCCATTCAGTTTCACTCTTTTCACTTGTTGACTGCCTCGTGCGACACTTCCCTCGATAGATTGAAGGCTTGGAGAAACTTGATTGTAATCGTCCTTGATACGCATGTAATATCCTATCGTTCAGTGAACAGAACTATTAAAAGGGTGAACAGTTCAGTTTTCTTTATCGATGAGCTGAGAGAGATCTCCCTTTTACTAGTCTCTCTCTCTCTCTCTCACTCTCTATCCCTATCTACCTCTCTCATTCTTCTGCAGCAGCAGACTAATCGTGTTTGTCCCCTGCAATCCCCTGCTGCAGGGAATATTTGCAGGTCCCCTCCCATGTCTGCCTCAATGGGATTGAATATTTTATATATATAATATAATTATATATAAGATATATATTAACAGTTTTTATGTTGTAGCATAATCAATAAATCTGGATACAATATAATATTCATGCCGCAAGAAAGAAGAGAAGCCTAAAAGCACGTGATAATTTTGGGGCCCAAAGTCCTATGTCCCAAAATGAATATGCTCCAATGAACAGGCTCGGTCGCTGCTTGAATATATCCCCGTTTTGCATACAGATAAGTGAGAGAGAGAGAGAGAGAGAGAGAGAGAGAGAGAGAAGAGAGAGAGAGGGGATGAGGCTTCTTCCATTGAGGTTCTGCACAGCTCAAGGAGCAGCTACTGCAACAAGTCCTCCGGATTTTAGTCACGTGGCTTTTACTGCTCACCCAATGGGGCAAAGTGTTGTTGTAAGCCTGCAGGGGAGAGAGGGTGAGAGTGGGAGAGAGAAAGAGAGAGAGAGAGAGAGAGAGAGAGAGAGAGAAAGAGAGAACGATAGCTGTGACTGGATTAATAATGATCATCTTAATATGATCATTGCAGTTTGTGCAGGAGCTCTATGGACCCTTTTTCTCTCTTTCTATTTCTATATTATCTTTCTATTGAGCTTTAGGTCCAACTAAGAGAAGGAAAGGGAGGGAGGGAGAGAGAGGGAGAAGGAGAGGGAGGGAGAGAGGGAGAGGTAGATGTGCTAGAATTGCACTCTCCCCTGAGGTAACTGGATTTCAGTACAATTTAGATGTATCACTGAGCCCATCACAATTTCTCTCAAAGTCACACTCCCTCTCTCTCCCCCTCTCTCTCTCTCTCTCTCTCTCTCTCTCTCTCTCACCCCTCGGAGAGATGCTCTGTTTGCATAAATCACGGATAATAATTCGATCAGAATCCTCGGAGGGAGGGTGAGCAAGTGTGAGTTTTATAAAGGATAGAGCCCCTTCCCCCCATTCGTACCAGTCTCCCTGGAGTTGGGGTGGGATCGTTTATTAATTCTTAGTGATATGCAAAGCCTGCTGCAAATCTCCTGTATTATTATGGATACCGGGCTGGAGACGGGGATGGATGGATATTACTATCGCATAAAGAATACTACCCCTTTGTTACTGCAGGATTTGTGCTTGAAATTCCTGCTCCATTTTGCTCTTTAGTCAGGATTTTACCTCCAAATTGTTGTACTAACCCCCACCCATTCTTCCCTCTTTATTGTACTAAATGAAACTAACCCCCCATTCTTCCCTTGATAGTGTCGAATGAAAAAGAGCTGAGATAGTTTGAACGAAACAACACGCGTGTAAAACATGGCTCGTTCCAGAACTTTTTTAGGAGTTGTCCTCCTCTACCTGACTTTTTGTGCCACCGTAATTAGGTAATTAGTTAATTAATTAGGTAATGAAATGTTAGGATCAAGATTAAATTTCAACACGGCTTCTGATTCTTAATTGAATTTAAATAGTACTAAAACTTAGTAGCAGTTCTAAACTAGTAATGCTACTAAATCCAATTAACACCGTAATAGTTCTAATTAACTAGTACTGCTTATAAATTGTTGTTACTAATTTACACCGTTCTTTTCAAATTGCTGTTCTTAAAAGTATACCAAATTAAAAATTTTCCCAGGGCCGATGCCGAGGCTGATGCTGATGCTGAAGCTGATCCCGAGGCTGATCCCGCTGGATGTTGTTCACGACCTACCAACTTTGTGAAAGGTGTGTAACTGGATTGGTAACCATGGAAACTGAATTAGTAACTATGGTAACTGAATTGGTGACCATAGTTAGTGAATTGGTGGTCATGGCTATTGGTTTGGTAACTATCATGGGTATTCTGCCAGGCTTTCTGATTTCATTAATATTTACGGCAATTTCTAAATTATTCCCAAATTTCAGGACGACAAGGACCTCCTGGAGTCCAGGGACCTCAGGGACCCCAAGGACCTCAGGGAGAATCTGGTGCCCCCGGTATCCAAGGAGACCCTGGCCCGACCGGAGCTAAGGGAGACATTGGTATGCCCGGTCTTGCTGGAGTGAAGGGATACCGAGGTGAGGCCGGTTCCACCGGACCCCCTGGACCTCCCGGAATTAACGGAGTGGACGGCCGACATGGTGCTGATGGTCTACCCGGTATTGATGGTTGCAACGGTACCGATGGTGTTGATGGTATGAAGGGAGAGTCCGGCCGAACTGGACCCCAGGGAGAACCCGGACAAGATGGAGGCGATGGAGCCCCCGGAGCCAAGGGAGACCAAGGTCCCCCCGGAATCGTTGATGATGGATCCAAGGGAGAGCCCGGTATCCCCGGTGCTGATGGTCTACCTGGACCCGCTGGAGCTAAGGTATGTACTGTGATCCAAATCCAATTCTAATTGACAATAACTGATATTTTGTAACTACGAACTCTTCGTGTTCCGTGTCTAAAGTTGAATATTTTCGCAGGGTGCCCAAGGTGATGATGGTGCCGATGGTGCTGATGGAGCTAACGGTCTTCCCGGAATCCCCGGAGCTAAGGGAGCCACTGGTGACGTAGGACCCCAGGGACCCGAAGGGCCCCAGGGAGAGACCGGACCCGATGGTGCTCCAGGTGTTCCCGGAACTGATGGATTCCCCGGACTTGACGGAGATCAGGGAGCCAAGGGAGAGCGAGGAGATCAGGGTGCCCCCGGTATTGGAATCCCCGGAGATGACGGTGCTGATGGTGCTGATGGTGCCAAGGGAGCTAAGGGAGAAATGGGTATGCCTGGAACCGCTGGACTGAAGGGAGTTACTGGAGATATGGGTGCTCCCGGAGCTGATGGAGCTGATGGTGTTTCTGGAGAAGCCGGACCTGTCGGACCTCAGGGACCCGAGGGAGAACGAGGACCTACTGGACCTCAGGGAGATGTTGGTCTGCCTGGAACCCCCGGAGCTAAGGGCGCCACTGGAGATATGGGTGAACCTGGACTTGATGGAAAAGATGGAAGCGATGGACGAAACGGAGAGCCTGGTGCCGCTGGACCCAAGGGAGAGGCCGGTGATGACCTGACCGCTGAGGTCAAGGGAGAGACTGGAGCACCCGGAGAACAAGGACCTCAAGGTAAGAAATTAACTAACATAATTAACATAATTGACATAATTATGTTTTAGTAGATATCTCGACCAAAACGCGGAGTTTTTACGTCAGCCGACCCGAAACCGGATTAAATTTGGCCACCCGCTGGTCTCAGGGCCTCACTTCCCGGTGCCGATGGTGCTGATGGAGCCAAGGGAGATACTGGACCTCAGGGAGATACCGGAGCTACTGGAGAGCCTGGACTTGATGGACTTCCCGGAACTTCTGGAGCTAAGGGCGCCCGAGGTCCTGCTGGACCCAAGGGAGATATGGGTGCTGATGGTGCTGATGGTGCCCCCGGAGCTGACGGAAACCCCGGAGCTGATGGAGCTACTGGCGAAAGGGGTCCTCAGGGAGCCGCTGGAAAGGACGGTCTTGATGGACTTCCCGGTGCCGATGGTGCTGATGGAGCCAAGGGAGATACTGGACCTCAGGGAGATACCGGAGCTACTGGAGAGCCTGGACTTGATGGACTTCCCGGAACTTCTGGAGCTAAGGGCGCCCGAGGTCCTGCTGGACCCAAGGGAGATATGGGTGCTGATGGTGCTGATGGTGCCCCCGGAGCTGACGGAAACCCCGGAGCTGATGGAGCTACTGGCGAAAGGGGTCCTCAGGGAGCCGCTGGAAAGGACGGTCTTGATGGACTTCCCGGTGCCGATGGTGCTGATGGAGCCAAGGGAGATACTGGACCTCAGGGAGATACCGGAGCTACTGGAGAGCCTGGACTTGATGGACTTCCCGGAACTTCTGGAGCTAAGGGCGCCCGAGGTCCTGCTGGACCCAAGGGAGATATGGGTGCTGATGGTGCTGATGGTGCCCCCGGAGCTGACGGAAACCCCGGAGCTGATGGAGCTACTGGCGAAAGGGGTCCTCAGGGAGCCGCTGGAAAGGACGGTCTTGATGGACTTCCCGGTGCCGATGGTGCTGATGGAGCCAAGGGAGATACTGGACCTCAGGGAGATACCGGAGCTACTGGAGAGCCTGGACTTGATGGACTTCCCGGAACTTCTGGAGCTAAGGGCGCCCGAGGTCCTGCTGGACCCAAGGGAGATATGGGTGCTGATGGTGCTGATGGTGCCCCCGGAGCTGACGGAAACCCCGGAGCTGATGGAGCTACTGGCGAAAGGGGTCCTCAGGGAGCCGCTGGAAAGGACGGTCTTGATGGACTTCCCGGTGCCGATGGTGCTGATGGAGCCAAGGGAGATACTGGACCTCAGGGAGATACCGGAGCTACTGGAGAGCCTGGACTTGATGGACTTCCCGGAACTTCTGGAGCTAAGGGCGCCCGAGGTCCTGCTGGACCCAAGGGAGATATGGGTGCTGATGGTGCTGATGGTGCCCCCGGAGCTGACGGAAACCCCGGAGCTGATGGAGCTACTGGCGAAAGGGGTCCTCAGGGAGCCGCTGGAAAGGACGGTCTTGATGGACTTCCCGGTGCCGATGGTGCTGATGGAGCCAAGGGAGATACTGGACCTCAGGGAGATACCGGAGCTACTGGAGAGCCTGGACTTGATGGACTTCCCGGAACTTCTGGAGCTAAGGGCGCCCGAGGTCCTGCTGGACCCAAGGGAGATATGGGTGCTGATGGTGCTGATGGTGCCCCCGGAGCTGACGGAAACCCCGGAGCTGATGGAGCTACTGTCGAAAGGGGTCCTCAGGGAGCCGCCGGAAAGGACGGTCTTGATGGACTTCCCGGTGCCGATGGTGCTGATGGAGCCAAGGGAGATACTGGACCTCAGGGAGATACCGGAGCTACTGGAGAGCCTGGACTTGATGGACTTCCCGGAACTTCTGGAGCTAAGGGCGCCCGAGGTCCTGCTGGACCCAAGGGAGATATGGGTGCTGATGGTGCTGATGGTGCCCCTGGTGCCGATGGACTTGATGGTGCTGATGGTGCTCTTGGTGCTGATGGTGCTGATGGTGCTAAGGGATCCACTGGTCCTATGGGACCCCAAGGAGATTCCGGAGATGACGGTGCCCCTGGACTTCCCGGAGTTCCTGGAGCAAAGGGAGCTAAGGGAGAAGGTGGACCTATGGGAGCCCCTGGTTATGATGGTGCTGATGGTGCCGATGGTGCTGATGGTGCTGATGGAGCTCAAGGAGCCAAGGGATCTACTGGGCCTATGGGACCTACTGGAGCTAAGGGAGATGGCGGTGCTGATGGACAACCCGGTGCCGATGGTGCTGACGGTGCTGACGGTCTTCCCGGCGCACAAGGAGCTAAGGGAGCTACTGGACCCCAGGGACCTACTGGACCCGAAGGAACACCCGGATCTAATGGAGCTGATGGTCTTCCCGGAAACCCCGGACTAAAGGGTGCCACTGGACCTGAGGGAGAGAAGGGTGACGCCGGCCCCATGGGACCTACTGGAAACACCGGACCCGCTGGAGCTGACGGAAATGATGGACAACCCGGACAGGATGGAGCCAACGGAACCCCCGGAACCGACGGAACCCCCGGAGTTGATGGCCAACCTGGCGAGCCTGGAAACCTAGGTCCTCAGGGATCCAAGGGAGAACCTGGCATGGATGGAGCTAAGGGAGATATGGGTGATGGTGGTGCTACTGGACGACCTGGAGCTCCCGGTCTACCTGGCGTATCTGGAGTCAAGGGTAAGTTATATCTTGACTTTATTAAGTTATACAAATTCTATATTGTTGAAATCACGCAGACCAATTGAAATAAGTATCAATATATTATAGCGTTTCTTCTCTCTCTCTCAGGTGTCAAAGGAGAGTCTGGTGCTGATGGTAATGATGGTGCTGATGGTGCTGAGGGAGAACAGGGACCTCCTGGACAACAGGGACCCCAAGGACCCGAGGGACCCGAGGGACCTCAGGGTGCTACCGGAGCCAAGGGAGAAGCTGGAGCCAGCATTCAGGGAGACAAGGGAGACATTGTAAGTTGAAAGATGCTGTGAATCATCAGTGTGTGTTATTGTGGGAGTGAGAAAGTGTGTGTGCGTGTGAGAATTGAACTAACCAAAATGATAGGTTTAATCTTAAACTGAAATTTGGTAGCAATGAAACTGAAAATGTTTGATAGGTTTCGATCCGCTGCCACGTTCAACCTCACCCACATGTTATTACTCATGTTATTACCATGTTATTTAACTCAGACCGAATAAAACCATTGATACGTCTGGGGAAGAAGCACATAATTTGTGAATTATAGCAGAGTATTTTGTTTCCGTTGCTTTCTGATATGCCAATCGATACCACCGACGTCGGCTGAAAATATTTGAAATGGTTTGCTGTTTCTCTCTCCCTCCTTCCCTCTTTCTCCCTAGCTCAGTCTCTGTATCGCTGTCTCCTTCTATCCTCCCTCTCTCTTTTCATGTTTTGTTTTTGCGTTTTGTGTTTGTGAAGTGTTGGGATTTATATTGACAGCCCCCGCGAGTGTGTTCCAGCTACACCCCCTCATAACTACCACACTCAGGGTCCCAAAGGAACCTCTGGTAGCAGCTACAAGGGAAATGAGGTGTTCATTGCCGGACCCCCCGGTGAGCAAGGAACCAAAGGAGAACCCGGACTGGACGGAAGGGATGGTGCCGCTGGTGTCAAGGGTGATACCGGATCTCAGGGCGGGCCCGGTATTCAGGGTGTCCCCGGACGAAATGGACTTCCTGGAACTAAGGGTGAACCCGGTTTAACTGGAATTCCCGGAGCTAAGGGATATGGTGGTGAGCCTGGAAAGCCTGGTCTGCCTGGACTTGACGGTGAAGACGGAGCTGCCGGAGCCAAGGGAAACACAGGAACGGCAGGACGAACTGGACCCCAGGGACAAAAGGGAGAAGCTGGACCAAGGGGTGCAAATGGACTTAACGGGCAAAACGGAACACCCGGCGAACCCGGTACAGATGGAGAACCGGGTAATGTTGGAGCTCAAGGTATACCCGGTGTCCCCGGACAAAAGGGAGTTCCTGGACAGGCTGGTATGCCAGGACAAAAGGGAGGACGAGGAAACGACGGTGATCCCGGTCAACCCGGACAAAGCATTACTGGACCCCCTGGACAGCCCGGTGTGTCCGGTGGAGAGGGCGCCGCTGGTGCTAATGGTCGCGATGGCAACCCCGGAGTCCCAGGAGCTAAGGGTAACCCTGGTGATCTTGGCATGAAGGGTGATCCTGGTTTCCCAGGTGTTCCCGGGGCAAAGGGAGTCAGAGGAAGTGAGGGACCCCGAGGATATACTGGTGATCCTGGAGCTGATGGAAAGGACGGAAAAGATGGTCAACCTGGACAACCTGGACCCCGAGGAGCATCTGGTGCTGCTGGAAGTCCCGGACCAGAAGGAGCTACTGGAGTTGGACAGCCCGGTAAACCGGGGCCTAAGGGAGACGGTGGAGTCCCAGGATTCCCCGGAACCCAAGGATTGAAAGGAACTAAGGGAGAGAGAGGATCACCCGGTGGGTCAAGTGATGCCGGTGTTATTGGACCCCCAGGAGCCCAAGGTATCAAGGGTGAACCCGGTGAGCCCGGTCGACCTGGTCAACGAGGTACCACTGGAGACGCTGGACAGGCCGGACAGGATGGTGCCCGGGGACCCCAGGGACCTCAAGGAGAAATGGGACCTGAAGGACCCGAAGGTAAGGCAGGACTTCCCGGACTGGCTGGCAGTAAGGGAGAGAGAGGAGCGGCAGGAAGGGATGGAGAGAGGGGAGAGCCTGGTGAGCCTGGTGTTGGACGACAAGGACTTCCTGGAACCCCCGGTAACAAGGGTCGGGCTGGTGAGGCTGGACCTAAGGGTGAGGCTGGTAGGAATGGTCAGGATGGCCGGGCAGGACCTTCTGGAAACCCTGGACTAACTGGATCTCAAGGACCTGCTGGCATGCCTGGTATTAGTGGAGGAAAGGTAAGTGTTATCTATCTATCTATCTCTCTCTCTCTTTCTATTTCTCTCCCTCACTCTCCCCCTATCTCCAGTTTTCTCATATTCTCCTTCCAAATAGTTCTCTATGTTTAAACCCCAATAACCGAGCAGGGCGTGAAGGGAGACACTGGTGATCGAGGCCTAATGGGGTACAAGGGCGAATATGGGCCCAAAGGAGATCTTGGAGAGAAAGGAGAGCCTGGTGTCTGTCCCTGTGATGGAAATGTAAGGAGAGATCCATTCAACAAACAATTAATACATTAATTAACTAATTAAATGCATGCTAATTAACTAATTCCCTACTTCTTCAGGCTGGAAATGAAGGAGACGAGGATCCTACTGAAGATATTGGAAGGGGAGCAGGTGAAGGCGGACAGAAAGGAGAACGGGGTCCCGGTGGACCAATCGGGCCTAAGGGTAACCCTGGTCTTACTGGACTACCCGGAATGAAAGGAGTACCTGGAACCTCCGGAAATCAGGGTATCAAGGGACAAAAGGGAGACTCCGGACAAAACGGAAAACCTGGTGATGACGGAAAATGTGGTGACTGTGGAAATACAGCTGATTGGCCTTGTAGCTGTGATACCCACGTCATTGCTCGGCACTCCCAGACGGACCGAGTGCCTAGTTGCCCCCCTCCCGAAGGTAAGGCAGGACTTCCCGGACTGGCTGGCAGTAAGGGAGAGAGAGGAGCGGCAGGAAGGGATGGAGAGAGGGGAGAGCCTGGTGAGCCTGGTGTTGGACGACAAGGACTTCCTGGAACCCCCGGTAACAAGGGTCGGGCTGGTGAGGCTGGACCTAAGGGTGAGGCTGGTAGGAATGGTCAGGATGGCCGGGCAGGACCTTCTGGAAACCCTGGACTAACTGGATCTCAAGGACCTGCTGGCATGCCTGGTATTAGTGGAGGAAAGGTAAGTGTTATCTATCTATCTATCTCTCTCTCTCTTTCTATTTCTCTCCCTCACTCTCCCCCTATCTCCAGTTTTCTCATATTCTCCTTCCAAATAGTTCTCTATGTTTAAACCCCAATAACCGAGCAGGGCGTGAAGGGAGACACTGGTGATCGAGGCCTAATGGGGTACAAGGGCGAATATGGGCCCAAAGGAGATCTTGGAGAGAAAGGAGAGCCTGGTGTCTGTCCCTGTGATGGAAATGTAAGGAGAGATCCATTCAACAAACAATTAATACATTAATTAACTAATTAAATGCATGCTAATTAACTAATTCCCTACTTCTTCAGGCTGGAAATGAAGGAGACGAGGATCCTACTGAAGATATTGGAAGGGGAGCAGGTGAAGGCGGACAGAAAGGAGAACGGGGTCCCGGTGGACCAATCGGGCCTAAGGGTAACCCTGGTCTTACTGGACTACCCGGAATGAAAGGAGTACCTGGAACCTCCGGAAATCAGGGTATCAAGGGACAAAAGGGAGACTCCGGACAAAACGGAAAACCTGGTGATGACGGAAAATGTGGTGACTGTGGAAATACAGCTGATTGGCCTTGTAGCTGTGATACCCACGTCATTGCTCGGCACTCCCAGACGGACCGAGTGCCTAGTTGCCCCCCTCACTGGGTGGAACTCTACAGTGGGTACTCCCTTGTCTACTTCGAGTCCCAGGGATATGGACTCGCTCAAGATCTGGGAGGTAGTGGCAGTTGTATGGAAGAATTCCAGGTGATGCCGTTCCTCCAGTGTGGATCTAGGAACGTCTGTCAGCACGGACAGAGGACTGATAAATCGTTCTGGTTGACAACCAATGGGCAAGATGATATCAAGGCCATGGCACCCCTGAAAACCGAGGACGATATCCTTCCCTACATTTCCCGTTGTGTGGTGTGTAGCGGGGTACAGTTCATGATGGCCCGACACAGCTATAGTAACGATATCCCTGACTGTCCCCAGAACTTCGAGCGACTCTGGGCTGGGTACTCCTATCTCATGGTGAGTGGAGGTGGAGGTGTTGGTGGTGGTCAGGATCTGGGTGGAATTGGATCCTGCATGGAAAACTTCTTCCTGCCATCCTTTATTGAGTGCGTAGGTCGGGGTATGTGCTCCTACTACGTTAACAACCTGGATTACTGGCTAGCAGCCAAGAAAGATCCCGTCCCAGGAATGTTTGGTATGGGCAACATCTACAATGGGCTGGATCAGATCCAGAATGAGGGTCTCTCGAGGTGCTCGGTGTGTGGGAAGAAGCTTCCCGCCAAAAAGAGGTTCTTTTAAGGAAACCTTCCCGCCAAAAAGAGGTTCTTTTAGGGAAATTCCCGCCAAAAAGGACACTTCATTGCACTAATTAACAGGACTCTAGAGGTTTTAGGACGATGTAAATATGGGACGTGTAGATATATTTGACGGTTTAGTTAATTAATTAGTTAACGGTTTAATTAATGTAAATAGTAGATTGCCGCTGGTATCGCGGGAATTGGATACTGGGAAAATGTATATTTGAATTATATTGTTGATGTCAATTCTGTGGATAGAGCTCGAGATAATTATTTATTTGTGGAATTCAATGTTAATTTGAGAATTTGAGTACGTTTTGGAAGCTATACTTCCTCTCTCTTTTTATCATAATGTCGTATGAACACCCCATTCGGTTTTACAAATTATTTCGTAATTTCTGTGTCTCCTGCAGTGGGAAAATTGAAATCATTCTCAATTCTAAAATTAGAAAATCCTAAATTTACAACAACAACAAAAAGTGAGCAAAAAAAGAGCTTAAAGTAAGATAAAGCGAGGTGAAAGGGGTTTTATGATTTTGACTAAATTTTTGTCCAGGGACCCCAAGGAGCTCAAGGAGCACCCGGTGCTGATGGTCTTGATGGAGCTGATGGTCTTGATGGTCTTGATGGAGCCAAGGGAGATACTGGACCCCAGGGAGATACCGGACCCCAAGGACCTCAGGGAGCTAAGGGAGACACCGGACCTACTGGTGCTGACGGATACCCCGGAGTTGACGGAGCTGATGGACCAGAAGGACCTCAGGGAGATACTGGACCTCAGGGAGATACTGGACCCCAAGGACCTCAGGGTGAGTAGAATAACGAGTTCTTCAACTGGAGGAAAAATCAGCAGTTGACAAAAACCGGTATAAAGTCGATATCAAATCTTGGTTGCTACATTTTGTAATTTTAGGTGAACCTGGTATGGATGGTTTGGATGGCGACAAGGGAGATACTGGACCCCAGGGAGCTACCGGACCTCAGGGAGATACTGGACCTGCTGGTGCTGACGGAGAGCCTGGTGCCGATGGTGCTGATGGTGCCCGAGGTCCCGTTGGAGATACTGGTGCTAAGGGTAAGTTTCAAACACTCACACAAATTTCATAACTCAATGTCGTCCCAAAATGTTAAACATCTATTTTTCCATGGCTGACCGATCAAATTTCCAATAGGAGATACTGGCCCCGCTGGACCCCAGGGAGACACTGGTTCCCCCGGAATCCCCGGAGGACCCGGTCTCAAGGGAGTTCCCGGAGACGAAGGAATTGCTGGAGTTCCTGGAGATGAAGGTTCCGCTGGACCCAAGGGAGAGCCTGGCCTAGGACAAGCTGGACCCCAGGGAGAAAATGGAGATACTGGACCTCAAGGTGCTACTGGTGCCCCTGGTGCTGATGGCGTTGATGGTCCCCAAGGTGATACTGGTGCCCCTGGTGCTGATGGTCAAGATGGTGCTCCTGGTGCTGACGGTGCTGATGGTGCTGATGGTCCTCAGGGACCCCAGGGAGACCAAGGCCCAACTGGTGCTAAGGGAGATATGGGAGCCCCTGGTGCTGATGGACTTCCCGGACTTGCAGGAGACCGAGGAGCTCAGGGACCTCAGGGACCCGAGGGAGATGCTGGACCTCAGGGAGACACCGGACCTCAGGGAGATACTGGACCTCAGGGTAAGTTTGATTTTGTTATTTTTATCTCCACTGCTCTTTCAAAAGTATCAAAAGTATTTAAGTGAATTGACCAATATATTTAATGTAGGACCAATAAATGATTGACCAATCAATAATACTTAGGACCCGTCGGTGAGCCTGGTATTCCCGGACCTGGAGGAGATGATGGAGCCAAGGGAGAAAAGGGAGCTGATTACATCGTCACCACAGTCGACTGTCCTTATGAGCCTGTAAGTAAACAACCAATCAGAACTCGTTATTTAGGTCACGTGACTGGTTATCAGCCAATCAAAGACCAGTACTCCGGTCGGTTCCTGCTTCCTAAACTCTTTATTTTAGATTTGGTGAAATAAATTGTAGATAATAACCCCCAATTTATTTTAGGGTCAACCTGGTGAAGACGGAGAAAAGGGTAACACTGGACCCCAGGGAGCCACTGGACCCCAGGGAGATACTGGACCCCAGGGAGAGAAGGGAGAAGCTGGAGATACTGGACCTCAGGGTATGACTGGAGCAACTGGAGCCAAGGGAGAAGCTGGTGCTGATGGTGCTGATGGTGCCCCCGGTGCTGATGGTGCTGATGGTGCCCCCGGTGCTGATGGTGCTCAAGGAGAACCTGGTGTTGGTATTGTGGGTGCTCCCGGAGCCAACGGAATTCCTGGACTCGATGGAGCTAAGGGAGAACCTGGTAGCGATGGAAGGGACGGAGCTCCAGGAGCTGATGGACCCGAAGGAGCCCCCGGTGCCCCCGGAAGTGATGGAGCTGAGGGAGCCACTGGTCCCGTTGGACCTCAGGGAGAACCCGGTACCCCCGGACTTGATGGAGCTCAGGGAGAACCCGGTCAAGATGGTGCTGATGGAGCCAAGGGAGAACGAGGTCCCCAGGGACAAAAGGGAGAGGAAGGTCTTGTTGGAATTCCCGGAATTGATGGAAAATTGGTTGATCCCCCTGTCACCCCCGAGGATCCCGCTTGGGACATCTGGACGGAGATCATCACTGAAGTTGTCACCCAAAACAACTGGGGAGAGAAGGGAGAGAAGGGAGAGGCCGGTCTACCTGGATTCGATGGTGACAATGGTGCCCCTGGTGCTGATGGGCGAGATGGTGCTGATGGTGCTGACGGTGCTTCTGGACAGGATGGACCTGCTGGATCTGATGGCCTTCCCGGAATTGATGGAGCTAAGGGAGAGATGGGACCCAAGGGAGAGCGAGGTGCCCCTGGTCTGGATGGTGCCGATGGACCCAAGGGAGCTACGGGAGCCTCCGGCCAGAAGGGTCTCGCTGGAATCAAGGGCCAGAAGGGAGACAAGGGAATTGGTGGTGAGAAGGGAGACAAAGGAAACGATGGAAAATGTAACATTGACGATTACTCTCCATGTAACTGTGACACCCACGTTGTCACTCGACACTCTCAATCCGAAGATACCCCCGACTGCCCCGCTGAGTTCACCTCTCTCTGGTCTGGTTACTCTCTGGTCTTCTTCGAGGGTAACGGCTACGGCCTCTCTCAGGATCTTGGTGATGCTGGTTCTTGTCTCGAGGACTTCCAGCTTCTTCCCTTCATGCAGTGTTCCGCTTCTGATGTCTGCCGACACGGTGTCAGGACTGATAAGAGCTTCTGGCTGGGAACCAACCAGGAGGCTGACTTCTCTAGCAAGCCCATGAACAACATTGATGAAATTCTGCCACATATCTCCAGGTAATTGATCAAATCTGTCACTCATCTTCGGGTTAATTCACACTCCGTACATTTATATCAGACTAGTTCACACTCCTTACATTTAGATCAGACTAGTTCACACTCCTTACATTTAGGTCAGACTAGTTCACACTCCTTACATTTTGATCAGACTAGTTCACACTCCTTACATTTAGATCAGACTTGTTCATACTCCTTACATTTAGATCACACTAGTTCAGACTCCTTACATTTAGATCAGACTTGTTCACACTCCTTACATTTATATTCTACCACATATCTCCAGATAACGTTGATCCCACCAACCAATACCACCAAATTGGTGACACAGGCACCTGGTGCGACCCCCAAACCAGGTGTGCGACCCCCACACCAGGTGTCTATGTCACCAAATGCAATGCAAACCACCAACCAATTCCAATTCCAATTCCACTCAGGTGCCGAGTGTGCATGGGAACTAAGTACATCATTGCTCGACATTCCTTCAAGGCCGTCGCCCCTGATTGCCCCGCTGACTTCAGCGAAATCTGGACTGGCTACTCTTACGTCATGGTACGTTAATTGCTATCTAAAAACCATGAACAATCAAAACCTCAAAGGATTTGCGCTATTCTGAGATTCTAATCCACCCTCTCTCCTATAACAGGTCACATCATCCTCTACATCTGGAGGTGGCCAAGATCTGAGCAGTGCCGGATCCTGTCTGGAGAACTTCTTCCTGCCCACATTCATTGAGTGTCTGGGACGAGGAACTTGCTCCTACTACATCAATAACCTGGATTACTGGCTCGCCCAGAACCAGGAGACCAACCAACCCGGCATGTGGGGAATGGGAAATGTGTACAGCGGCCTTAATGACATCCTTGACCAAGGAGTCAGTAGGTGCGTTGTTTGCGCCCGTAACTCCCTGTAAATCAGTGTGTGTGAGACTTTGTAGTGTGATCGTGTGTATGAACAATTTTATTTTAGGTTGAACTTGAAGGTTGATCCCTTCACCCAGGACACTTTTAGGGATTAGAGGGAAGAGAGAGAGAGAGAGATACTCTTAGTCTCTCTGAGATATCATTCCCTCTTCTCCCGTTTTATATAGTTTTTATATCATATTTTTAAATCTTGTAAACCACTTTTATATTTCCGCAGCAGTTTAACTTCCGTATTTTGTTCTTTGTCCGATGCTCAATAGGGGGCTCTGTGTGTATGTGTGATATTGTCCAAATATGGTCGAGCGGTCACACGTGAACCCCATATATGGGCATTTACATCACAAGACCATATTTGGCCAATACACTCTCGCTCTTTTTCTCTGTTTATTCTCATCTCGAGTGTCACCATATACAGATGGCCCCCCATTGTAATACAGGGTGGCCCGCTAAAAGATAGACAGTGGGACACCCTGTATAAATATCGGACTATCTTTATCTCTCTCTATCTTTATCTCTCTAACCGGTGACACTCTCCCTTTCTAGTACATGTCTCAGACGAGAGTTTATGGCGAGATAATCAACACACAAACACACATAGAGTTCCCTAAACAACTCGAAATATGAGTTAATTGACGTTAATTGTTGTACCCACCTCAAGACATTGTTTCAGAGTTCAAGAACGATAGATTGAGCTCTCCCCTACTGCAGCTGTATTTTACATGGAAGCTGCATCAACGAAATCCCCCCAAACCTTGCTCCCCTAGCCTACTATACTTGCTCTCCCCCCTCAAAGCTGCATTTCCTCCCAACCTGGCCTCGGTCAACACTGCTTTTGTTCACAAGTCCCAACTAATTTTGCACTCCCTCTCTCAAACCTGCAATCCCTCTCTCAAACCTGCACTCACTCTCTTAGCCCTGCACTCCCTCTCTCAGCCCTGTACTCCCTCTCTCAACCCTACACTCCCTCTCTCAAACCTGCACTCCCTCTCTCAACCCTGCACTCCCTCTCTCAACCCTGTACTCCCTCTCTCAAACCTGTACTGCCTCTCTTAAACATGCACTCCCTCTCTCAAACCTGCACTCCCCCTCTCAACCCTGCACTCCCTCTCCGAAACCTACACTCCCTCTCTCAACCCTGCAATCCCTCTCTCAAACTTGCACTCCCTCTCTCAAACCTGCACTCCCTCTCTCAACCCTGCACTCCCTCTCTCAAACCTGTACTCCCTCTCTCATACCTGCACTCCCTCTCTCAACCCTGCACTCCCTCTCTCAACCCTGCACTCCCTCTATCAAACCTGCTTTCTCTTTCTTAAAACTCCCCTTTCATCGCTCCCCCTCTCTCAATCCCTCTTTTCAACTCTCCCCTCTCCTTAACAGCCCTACTCTCTCTCTTTCACAACTTTGCTCTCCCTCCCTCTCAACCCTCCCCTTTCCCTCCCTCACAACCCTCCCCAATTGTTCTCTCTCCCTCCCTCTCAACCCCCTCCCCGTTTCCTTATGATGTGCTCTCCCCCTCTCACAACCCTGCTCTCCCTCTCCCTTACAACCCTGCTCTCCATCTCTCAACCCTGCTCTCACCCCTTCCCTCAACCCCCTCCCCTCCCTCTATGATGTGCTAGGTGTGAAAAGAAACCAAATAACGTGGAACACACCAACTAACATCGCACGCCATCTGTGAAGATGAGATTATCTATTGTGTTGTGTGGCCTGGCCATCCTGGTATGCGCCGTGAGGGCTGATGCTGAGGCCGATCCGGAGGCTGACCCCGCGGCATGCTGTCGTAGGGTAAGTAGTGTAGGGCCGGGGTGCGGGATGTAGGGGGTGTAGGCATGCTGTCGTAGGGTGAGTGAAGTGGGATGGGATAGGGGTGCGGGATGTAGGGGGTGGTGTTATTGGCATTTTGGCGCATGCTGTCGTAGGGTTAAGGGTAAGTAATGTGGGATGTAGGGGTGATTGTAGGGGTGCGGGATGTAGTGGGGGTTGTAGGCATGCTGTCGTAGGATGTAGTAGGGTGATTGTAGGGGTGATTGTTATAGGGGATATATGGGTATCAGCAAATTGTATTGGGTGGAATATTTTATGAATAATAGGAGTTTCAAATCAGTGAATTTAGTAACTGGTTAGTATTTGGGCCAAAACAAGATATTTCCAATAGCTGCGGTCAAGTAAAGGAGCCATGTTCTAGGTGAGCTCGCAATTTTGTTTTCTTGAAGCTCTAGTGACCATGTGAGGGTGTGTGTTGTTATAGCTAACAGACCTTGCACGTGTTTACTAGCTGGTCTGTGACCTGTCAGAGCATTGACCTGACCCTATTCTCATTTCGCGCGAGAACTGTGGTCAGAGCATTGGCCTGACAGGGTGTGACTCAAGGTTTTCTTAAGCCCCGTTTGCTGTACGTTGTTTACTGTTTGGGTTTTTAGGAATATGTGCGTGTGACGTGCGTGTACAATACTTCCTTCCTCCAAATAACGCCCATCCCACCCCTTCTTCAGCAAGCCAAGTTTTTGAAGGGAATGACGGGAGACAAGGGTTCTGAAGGACCCGTTGGACCCGAAGGATACTCAGGTATGTTTTACCTTTTTTTACCAGAATCTTTATTCTTGGTCTTCTCATAATTAAACACTTTGGTTGCGTTATAATCAAAATTATAGATAGTTTTACCTACATTGCATTATTATTCCCCGAGTCGCCCCCACCTCCCAATTTGATACTTTGTTCTCCCAAATATCTATACCTTTATAGAGTTTGTTCTCCCGAATTATATCTCTACCATTCCCTGCTCCCAGGACCTGACGGTATGGAGGGTGTTAAGGGTGAGACTGGTCTCCCGGGAGACTACGGTTACCCTGGAGCCCCTGGAAACACCGGAAGCCGGGGTCCCCGAGGAGAGAAGGGAGTTGAGGGAGAATCTGGAGAAAAGGGTGCACCCGGACTTAACGGTGCCGATGGACTTGATGGAGTTCCCGGTGTTGACGGGTGTAATGGAACGGATGGTCTTATCGGTGTTGACGGTCCCGTCGGAGACGATGGACCCCAGGTAAACAAACACCTGTTTTGACACAGGAATATATCGCGTTCCACTAACAGTGCTCTATCAGGAACCCGAGAGTTTACTTCAAACTGTTTTGATCTGAATTTTTAATAGAGAACAAAACATGATGAAATATTTTAATATTTCTACTGCGGTGTGTTTAAATTATCTCTGTTTTCAGGGACCCCCGGGAATTTCCGGTGACGATGGTCTCCCCGGACTTGCCGGAGGAGAGGGAGAGGAAGGTCCCCCATCTGTCGGCCAAAAAGGAGAGGCCGGTTTCGACGGTCTCGACGGTCCAGATGGCGCTGCCGGACTTCAGGGTCTTAAGGGTGAGGCAGGTACCCCCGGGGCTGATGGTCTCGATGGTGCTGATGGTCTAGATGGCGATGTAGGAGAGACTGGCGAAGTTGGACCTGTCGGACCCGAGGGACCCCAGGGCGAGGTCGGTGCTCCTGGTGCCGATGGGATTGATGGTATCAACGGCGAAGATGGTGTTGATGGCCCCATTGGGGAGGAAGGAGATGTTGGACCCGTTGGTGAGCCCGGTGTTGGCATTGATGGCGTTCCCGGTGCTGATGGTGCTGACGGTGCTGAGGGAGAGCAGGGTGAGACCGGAGTTCCCGGAATCCCAGGAGAACAAGGAGAGCCCGGACTTGTTGGGTTTGAGGGTATCCCCGGAGTTGATGGCGAAGAAGGTGCCACTGGACCTGAGGGACCTGAAGGACCACAGGGACCAGAGGGAGAGGAGGGTCCACAGGGAAACCAGGGTGTACCTGGAATTGATGTGAGTAGTTTTTATCAAGTAATCTGTCTCCGTGCCATGATCAATTATCTCACCAATCGATTAGTAAACACATTAATTGGCCAACTAATTACTAATCCGTTCCCCCCTCCGATCTATGTAGGGACTTGATGGAGCCCCTGGAGAGCAAGGTCTTGCTGGTTTTGACGGTATTCCCGGAGCTGATGGTCTTGATGGTGAGGATGGTGAGGATGGTGCTCAGGGAGAGAAGGGAGTGCAGTACATTACCCTCATCCCCGGAGAACAGGGTGTTCCTGGAGAACAGGGACCTGTCGGTGATGCCGGTGATATGGGGCCTCAGGGAGAAACCGGGGCTACCGGAGCACCTGGTGCCGATGGTCTTGATGGTGCTGATGGCGCTGATGGACTCCAAGGAGAAAAGGTATATTGTTGCACACTACAAATTTAAAGACAAGTGTTTACAATACTCCAAGGAAATTGTATTTCCCTATTTAGTATTTAGTTCTCCCGGAATATTTATTCCCATCAACCACATGGTGATACATAATTGCACAGTATAATAATTGTTGCCTCAAAACTCGTTGCCCTTTCTTCCTATATCTAAGCTCTTTGTGTCTATAGGGAGAGGAAGGTGATTTCGGTGTGATGGGAATTGAGGGTGGAGTTGGACCCACCGGAGACGAGGGACCCATGGGACCTGAGGGACTTGAGGGACCCGTAGGTAACTTACATTTTTTAATATCTGGTGTTCTGAAAAGACATTATGGAGTTTCAAAATGGGACAAAATATGCATTCTGTTAAATTTTATGCAACACTCGGTTTTTTGTATAAACTTGGCGAGGTATCGTAATTTGTAATTACTAATTTATCAACTCAGGTGAGGATGGTCTTGCTGGACTAGATGGTGTTACTGGATCCAAGGGAGAGCCTGGAGAGGATATTGTTGGACCTCAGGGACCTCAGGGACCCACTGGTGACGCCGGTGCTGATGGCCTTGATGGTGCTGATGGTGCCGATGGTGCCGATGTTGTCGGACCTCAGGGAGATGAGGGTGCCGAGGGTGAACAGGGAGTCGACGGTGCTGAGGGAGATGTTGGTGAAATGGGACCCGTTGGAGAACAAGGACCCGTTGGAGAAGCTGGAATGGACGGCGATGATGGAATTCCCGGTGTTGATGGTGCCGACGGTCTTGATGGTGTCGATGTGAGTTTAGCCATTTTATTATCGTTGTTAAATTTCAACATAACAGCAATAACATAACAGCAATATCTAGGGTCCACAGGGAAACCAGGGTGTACCTGGAATTGATGTGAGTAGTTTTTATCAAGTAATCTGTCTCCGTGCCATGATCAATTATCTCACCAATCGATTAGTAAACACATTAATTGGCCAACTAATTACTAATCCGTTCCCCCCTCCGATCTATGTAGGGACTTGATGGAGCCCCTGGAGAGCAAGGTCTTGCTGGTTTTGACGGTATTCCCGGAGCTGATGGTCTTGATGGTGAGGATGGTGAGGATGGTGCTCAGGGAGAGAAGGGAGTGCAGTACATTACCCTCATCCCCGGAGAACAGGGTGTTCCTGGAGAACAGGGACCTGTCGGTGATGCCGGTGATATGGGGCCTCAGGGAGAAACCGGGGCTACCGGAGCACCTGGTGCCGATGGTCTTGATGGTGCTGATGGCGCTGATGGACTCCAAGGAGAAAAGGTATATTGTTGCACACTACAAATTTAAAGACAAGTGTTTACAATACTCCAAGGAAATTGTATTTCCCTATTTAGTATTTAGTTCTCCCGGAATATTTATTCCCATCAACCACATGGTGATACATAATTGCACAGTATAATAATTGTTGCCTCAAAACTCGTTGCCCTTTCTTCCTATATCTAAGCTCTTTGTGTCTATAGGGAGAGGAAGGTGATTTCGGTGTGATGGGAATTGAGGGTGGAGTTGGACCCACCGGAGACGAGGGACCCATGGGACCTGAGGGACTTGAGGGACCCGTAGGTAACTTACATTTTTTAATATCTGGTGTTCTGAAAAGACATTATGGAGTTTCAAAATGGGACAAAATATGCATTCTGTTAAATTTTATGCAACACTCGGTTTTTTGTATAAACTTGGCGAGGTATCGTAATTTGTAATTACTAATTTATCAACTCAGGTGAGGATGGTCTTGCTGGACTAGATGGTGTTACTGGATCCAAGGGAGAGCCTGGAGAGGATATTGTTGGACCTCAGGGACCTCAGGGACCCACTGGTGACGCCGGTGCTGATGGCCTTGATGGTGCTGATGGTGCCGATGGTGCCGATGTTGTCGGACCTCAGGGAGATGAGGGTGCCGAGGGTGAACAGGGAGTCGACGGTGCTGAGGGAGATGTTGGTGAAATGGGACCCGTTGGAGAACAAGGACCCGTTGGAGAAGCTGGAATGGACGGCGATGATGGAATTCCCGGTGTTGATGGTGCCGACGGTCTTGATGGTGTCGATGTGAGTTTAGCCATTTTATTATCGTTGTTAAATTTCAACATAACAGCAATAACATAACAGCAATATCTAGGTTTTTGGCACATTTTGTTCGAATTATCATGGCCATGGATGAATTAACTCACTTTTTATTTCATTTCAGGGTCTTGATGGTGCCAAGGGAGCTACCGGTGAAATCGGGGAGCCAGGACTTGATGGTTATAACGGTATCGATGGAGATGATGGTGCTGATGGCCTGGATGGTGCAACTGGTGACCAGGGACCCGTCGGAGAGAAGGGAGAGGCTGGAATCGACGGAGTCGATGGAATCAATGGACTTGACGGACTCGTCGGTGAAGTCGGTGAAGTTGGTGAAGTTGGAGAGCCTGGTGCTGATGGTGCTGATGGTTCTGATGGTCTTGATGGTGGTGATGGACTTGATGGTGCTGATGGTCTTGATGGTGCTGATGGTGTTGAGGGAGATGAGGGACCTCAGGGACCAAAGGGAGAAGCCGGCCTCGCTGGTGCTCACGGTGATGATGCCCCTGATGGTGCAACTGGAGACATAGGAGAAGTCGGTCCTGTTGGACCTGATGGTGCTGATGGTGTTGATGGTCTTGATGGTGCTGATGGTGCTACCGGACCCGTTGGTGATGAAGGTGATATGGGTCCTGTTGGAGCAGAGGGAGCCGCAGGATTTGATGGTATTCCTGGACTTGATGGTTATCGTTGTTAAATTTCAACATAACAGCAATAACATAACAGCAATATCTCCGTTTTTGGCACATTTTGTTCGACTTATCATGGCCATGGATGAATTAACTCACTTTTTATTTCATTTCAGGGTCTTGATGGTGCCAAGGGAGCTACCGGTGAAATCGGGGAGCCAGGACTTGATGGTTATAACGGTATCGATGGAGATGATGGTGCTGATGGCCTGGATGGTGCAACTGGTGACCAGGGACCCGTCGGAGAGAAGGGAGAGGCTGGAATCGACGGAGTCGATGGAATCAATGGACTTGACGGACTCGTCGGTGAAGTCGGTGAAGTTGGTGAAGTTGGAGAGCCTGGTGCTGATGGTGCTGATGGTTCTGATGGTCTTGATGGTGGTGATGGACTTGATGGTGCTGATGGTCTTGATGGTGCTGATGGTGTTGAGGGAGATGAGGGACCTCAGGGACCAAAGGGAGAAGCCGGCCTCGCTGGTGCTCACGGTGATGATGCCCCTGATGGTGCAACTGGAGACATAGGAGAAGTCGGTCCTGTTGGACCTGATGGTGCTGATGGTGTTGATGGTCTTGATGGTGCTGATGGTGCTACCGGACCCGTTGGTGATGAAGGTGATATGGGTCCTGTTGGAGCAGAGGGAGCCGCAGGATTTGATGGTATTCCTGGACTTGATGGTGATGATGGCATTGATGGTGATGAGGGTGCACAGGGTCCTACCGGCGAAGTTGGGGATGTTGGACCAATGGGTGATGAGGGTGCTCAGGGACCAGCCGGTGCCGATGGTGCTGATGGACTCGATGGTATTCCCGGTGACGATGGTTTTGATGGAATCCCAGGAGATGACGGTCTAGATGGTACTAAGGGTGAGATCGGAGCTGAAGGTCCCGTCGGAGACGTTGGAGAAGATGGTCTTGATGGTGCCAAGGGAGATACAGGACCTACCGGCGCTGACGGAGAAGATGGAGTTGATGGAATCCAAGGAGAGGCAGGAGATGCAGGAGATGCTGGCGAAGATGCAGCTGATGGCCTTGATGGAGCCCAAGGACCTCAAGGACCTGAGGGACCTGAAGGTGTTGTTGGTGCTGAGGGTATCATGGGACCTGAGGGACCCGTTGGTGATGTCGGCGAAGTCGGTGATGACACTGTAGGACCTGTAGGCGATGGAGGTGATATGGGTGCCGAGGGTGAAGTTGGTGTTGATGGTCTTGATGGAGCTGACGGCCTACCCGGCCTTGATGGAGCTGTCGGTGAAGTTGGCGACCAGGGACCCGTCGGTGACCAAGGACCTGTCGGAGCTGAGGGACTTGTTGGTGATGCTGGTGCTGATGGATTCGATGGACTCGATGGACTCGATGGTGCTGTCGGTCCTCAAGGTCCCGTCGGTGACCAGGGCCCCGTCGGTGATATGGGTGAGATCGGAATCCCCGGAGAGGACGGTCTAGATGGTGCTAAGGGTGAGGTTGGAGAAGAAGGACCTGAGGGAGATCAGGGACCCCTCGGTGAAGAAGGCGCCGCTGGTGCACCTGGTCTAGATGGAGTTGACGGAGTTGACGGAGACCAAGGTCCCGTTGGAGCCAAGGGAGCTCTTGGAGACGTTGGTGCTCAGGGACCCGAGGGAGAACCTGGAACCGATGGACCTTCTGGACCTGACGGAGCCAAGGGAGAACAGGGATCTCAAGGACCCAAGGGAGTCCCGGGACTTTCTGGAGAAGTTGGAAGCATTGGACAAGTCGTTGTCGGTGACGAAGGACAGAAGGTAAAACAATTTCCACCATTACATTACCACCACAATAATCTTCAATCACTAATTTATCATTCCAATCACTAATTAACTGAATTGACATTAATTCTGAATCTAGGGAGAAACTGGAGATCAAGGAGCCGTCGGAGAGCCCGGTGCTGATGGACT
>AVPN01000674.1:13737-24905 GCA_000695325.1 Pleurobrachia bachei
TCTCTCTCTCTCTCTCTCTCTCTCTCTCTCTCTCTCTCTCTCTCTCTCTCTCTCTCTCTCTCTTTCTCTCTTTCTCTCTCACCAACACACTCTCACACACAGCCGGCCAGCCCCCTGCATTCAGGAAGTGTCTTAAAAATGAGTTAACTTTTGAATTCTCATGTCTTCGTGTCTGTCTAGTGTCTATCTGTATGTCTGTCTGTGTCTCGTATATACTGAGTAACAACCTGTAACCTGATAGTAACCTCTCTTCTATTCCTTCTTAACCAGTCTGCTCTCAAACCCCTCGGTTTTCTGTCTCGGTCCCTCTGTTATAGTGGGGAGACAAGTTTCTAACCCTCCTCCTCCTCTCTCTCACAGGAAGACAGTCCTTATTATGGTGGAGTGTTCTTCCTAACGATCCATTTCCCCACGGATTACCCCTTCAAACCTCCTAAGGTATTGTGTAACTTCTAAATTAAACCTCTTTGCGCTATATC
The DNA here is from genome assembly GCA_000695325.1 of Pleurobrachia bachei. Taxonomy (NCBI): domain Eukaryota; kingdom Metazoa; phylum Ctenophora; class Tentaculata; order Cydippida; family Pleurobrachiidae; genus Pleurobrachia; species Pleurobrachia bachei. The sequence goes on from AVPN01000674.1 coordinate 14,217, forward strand.
GGGAGTTCTTAACGGAGGGAAATTGGCAGTAATTGGCAGAGAGTTATAGCACTTCTAACTAATTAAACATATTTGATTGCATAAGAATATGTTCCGGCTGTTTTTAGTTCCCTCACACTCAATCCCTAATCTCTCTCCCTTTCCTCAACCCGCTGCGCACCGTTCATTTTCAAAGCGCCGAATCTACTCCATAAAAAGGACACAATTTTAGCGCGCGGACTAGTCGAAAGTAGAACACTGTCATTGATGAGACAGTTTTTCTTACTTCCCACTGCTAAAGTTGCCTTGGGAAGCGTACCGCAGGCAATGTTAGCTTACTGACATTCTACTTGGGTATTGCTGGGAAGTTTTGTGGTCTAGCTCTCCGTTAAAGACAGAGAGAGAGACCCTCCTGTCCGTGTTCCCAGACTGAATTCTCTGTCCCTAGTGATCGCGCGCGTGTTGGGTGTTTTCTAGAAATTTCAAGAGATAACCTGAATACGTCATTGTTTCCCAGGTATCGTTTACCACGAAGATCTATCATCCGAACATAAACAATAACGGGAGTATATGTCTGGATATCTTGAGGTCACAGTGGAGCCCCGCCTTAACCATATCAAAAGGTAACCAGGCATCTTTGTATTATTGCACTAGTTAATTTCATGTATTAATTTCATGCATTGATAAATGATCTAACCCCTTTCTCTCTCCCCAGTTCTACTCTCAATATGCTCTCTGCTAACTAACCCTTTCTCTCCCCAGTTCTACTCTCAATATGCTCTCTGCTGACGGACCCGAACCCAGATGATCCCCTAGTACCAGAGATCGCCCGGATGTACAAGCACGACAAGCCAAAGTACACACAGACTGCCAGGGAGTGGACTAAGAAATACGCAATGTGACACGTGCTGCTATTAGGAGCGCGAGACTCAAGTGACTCCTCTCTTTTCGTTTCGGGGAATATCATGATTCAGGCTATATACAATATTGCATACTGAGAGATCTCCCTCACATATCACACACGCGTCCCTACCTTCCCCCACCCCCTTAAAATTACATAAAGCTCTGAGTCATTCTAGTTTGTGCCCTAATATACCAGTAACCTCCTCCCTCGAGTGAAACCCACACAAGAGTTAAAAAAGAGAGAATTGTGCCTGTGTTTGAACTTTGATCCTTCCTTTCTTCGTATGTACCAAATTTCTTTGTCTTCCTGTTGAGTAAATATAACGCGTGTGCTTCGTAGGATATAACCCGGCTGTTGAATGTAATTACACTCACTGGCCCGTTATACCGGCCCCCCTCCCCCTGTGTGTGTGTGTGTGTGTGTGCCAGTGTGTGTCTGTTGGAATTAAGATTTATTTTCAAGAATGCCTGTAGTAATTGTAACTATGCCTTGAATATTAATAAACAACTACATAATTCGTATTCCAACGGTCATGGCACACCCCACAGGACCAACCTGCCACGCCCCTCAAATGGCACGCGCAATTCCATTTTGTTAGCGGCATTGTGTGTGCCGCGCCGCGCTAAGAGATTCATAAATTGAAATTCTTCCTCCGCAAGAATTTTACCGGTTTTGTGTGAGCTAACCTCTCTTTTGTGTATAGCGTATTTTATGGGTGTGTAATAGCGGATATTATGGCTACAGTAGCAGTTGCTAACCCCCACGTTCCCGATATACGGTCCAGGAGGTCACCTTCGTCAAATGCAGGACGCGAGAATGTACCGGTAAGACACCATTTCCTGTCCCAATAAAAACACCGCATTTTTCACTCTTGCCCTGCCAAGTGTTATGTTTGTAATTAGATAGGGGCGTTGCTGATGCCTCCTTTTTGGTAGTGTTTAAACTGTTGGCTATTGATTATTTATGTGGATTTTGTGTCAGACTCTTTTGTTGTCTGCAATTTTGTAGTCTCAATATACACTCAATGCTGTTCACTTCTCTCCTTTCTCCCACTTCTCTCCCCTTCTATCTGTGTGTTTCCACTCTTTCAAAGTCTGTGTGTGACATGTGTAATGCATTTAGTGTGACGCGAAATAAGGGCGACAGGGAGACACCGTCGTATACATACACACTTTCTCTCTCTTAACACACATGACTTTAACCGCCGGTTTGTGTCATGTTGTGCTTGTTTTCAGCTCCTTTGATTTTTTATGTTAGCTAAACCTGGCTGTTAAACTGTTGATTTTGTGAGAGTCTTGTGTGAGATTGTCGATCTCTGTGATGTGTTTCTATTTGTGTCGAGTCATTTTATGAAGGAGCAGCATTTGCAACTTTAAAAAACTATAAAATTATTCGCACTGACTGTTGTGAGTTTCAAACCCTTGCTTTGTGTATAACCCAACTTTGCAAATGAGTTTCCTTCATAACTTCGTTAGCTCCATCTTCAAACCGGAGGCGAAAAGAAGTCGTAGAGTTGAGGATAGCTCCAGCACACTTCTAGTGACTGTAATAACCCATATTTCTCCATGTTTTGTCCTTCTTCCCGACTCTAACAACCCCATTTCCCCAGATGGAGGTGGAAGAGACCCGACCTAAGGACGGACTCCGAAGCTATTATGTTGCTAAAATCGAGGAACTACAGAGTGTAGTGAATGAAAAATCACAGGATGTCAGACGGCTTGAAGCTCAGCGAAACGAACTCAATGCCAAAGGTTAGCAGTTAAGTAGCACCAAATGTCTAAAATTATTACTTACAATCTACCATTGCTATTTCATTCCCGAGATTATTGGTTAGCTGACTTTCAAAAAGAATAAAACGTATTAACCTACAAATGTGTTTCAGTGCGAATGTTGAGGGAGGAGCTGACATTGCTTCAGGAGCAGAGTTCATATGTTGGAGAAGTTATCAAACCAATGGACAAGAAGAAGGTCCTTGTCAAGGTATGTGAACATCTGTCTATCTGTCACATGACACATCCACATTGTCTGATTGTAACTCTACTTTATCCAGTTTTGACAGTCAAATAAGTCCCCCCCCCATTTCCAAACATGTCTGTCCCATGTGTTAAATACCTCCGTCCTCCCCATACCATGTACTAATCCCCCTCCAATAGGTTCACCCCGATGGAAAGTTCGTGGTTGATCTTGATAAGAGTATTGAGATGAGCCAGGTGACACCCAACCTGCGAGTTGCCCTGAGGAATGACAGCTACACTCTACATAAGATCCTACCCAGCAAGATTGATCCTCTAGTCAGTCTTATGATGGTCGAGAAAGTCCCTGACAGTACATACGATATGGTGGGAGGTCTTGACAAACAAATCAAGGAAATCAAAGAGGTAAAATAGGGGGTGGGGCTCAAATATTACCATGTTTGTCTCCTTATTTCAAAAGGCGGATCCAGTACGAAACAGTCTGAAACCCCGTGTGTTAGTAATTATGTTGTTCCTTATCAATATCCCCTCCCTCTCAGGTTATTGAACTGCCTGTGAAGCACCCTGAGTTGTTTGAGGCGCTAGGTATTGAGCAGCCCAAGGGAGTGCTGCTCTATGGACCCCCTGGTACTGGCAAGACCCTTCTCGCCAGGGCAGTGGCCCATCATACTGAGTGTACCTTTATCCGGGTCAGCGGCTCTGAACTGGTACAGAAGTACATCGGAGAAGGTATACAGGGGGGTCATAGGCTAGGAAGGGGTGGGATTGTATCATGTACAAACGGGGCCACTTCCGGAAGGGGCTGTTCCATGCTCTCACTTTATACCCAGCCCCTAGGGTCTAATAATAGCTCTCCGCTCTTTGTCTCGCAGTCAACCACTTCCACCCGTTCTAAAACAAGCCACACTTTCTCATGTTCATTAACCTTACCCACCGCCTTTCTCAATCTTTCTCTGGTATTTTGCCCCTTTCACTCTTTCACACACCCACTGACCCTATGCTTCTCTCCCTCAGGATCGAGAATGGTACGAGAACTCTTCGTTATGGCCAGGTTCGTGCCCCCTCCCTGTGTGTCGTGTAGTGCCCCCTCCCTTAGTGTAGTGTGTGTAGCTTGTATATCCGGTATGGTCAACTGCCTCCCCCTAACACCCATCTCTCACCCCTCAGAGAGCACGCTCCCTCCATTATTTTCATGGACGAGATTGATTCTATCGGATCGTCTAGGTTGGACGCCGGGCATGGCAGTAAGTTGTAACACCATCACGTCATTGTGTGTGTGTGTCACGTGACGCCCCGCACACACGACTAGCAAGTAGTGCGCGCCCCTCATATAGAGAGTGATCGCTGTGAGCATTTGCTAAACGTCCCCAATTTTGTAGGTGACAGTGAAGTACAGAGGACAATGTTGGAGCTTCTCAACCAGTTGGATGGGTTCGAGGCCACCAAGAACATCAAGGTCATCATGGCTACAAACAGGGTTGATATTTTGGATGATGCTCTGCTGAGACCTGGTCGAATTGACAGGAGGATAGAATTCCCACCTCCCGGGGAAGAGGCCAGGATGGACATTCTCAAGATTCACTCCAGAAAGATGAACCTGACGAGGGGTATCAACCTCAAGAAAATCGCCGAACAGATGTCCGGAGCTTCTGGTGCCGAGGCCAAGGTACATATCAATCAATATTTAATCAATATATCGCCCTTATTGGGATGGTTCCAATACCAGTCTCTAATCTCTATTTTGATCCTACTCAATCTAACCCCCTCTTTCTGTTCAGGCGGTGTGTACAGAGGCAGGTATGTACGCCCTACGAGAGAGGAGAGTGCATGTCACCCAAGAGGACTTTGAAATGGCTGTATCGAAAGTAATGCTCAAGGACTCAGAGAAGAACATGTCTATTAAACAACTGTTCAAATAGACCCCTTCCTTCCTCTACTTACTATTCAGCTGCTCTCGCCCCGTGCCCCACTTTACGTTTACAATTGTTGAACATTGTGTGTGTGTGTTACCTTGACAGTAAAGTTATACACGACGCGTTGTTGTAATATGCGGGAAACTATATCAATCTCTCTCTAGAAGACAGTAAATATATATTCGGTGTTGTTGTTTGAAATGGCTTGTCGATCGTCGCGTACTGGTTACGCCTATTATAGCACTCCAAGCTGCAGCCCATGCTCCCTTCCACAATGTTATGTGAAAGTAAAATATATTTGTAAGAGTTGATAAATCCGGTAATATATCAGTTATTCTCCACAAATAATCATTCTCACATTGGAACCAAGAGGACGCCTATTCAGTTGGGGCAAAATATGAGCCTGTCAGTGGGGTGATCTGCTGTCAGGCCAATGCTCTGACCACAGTTCTCGCGCGAGAATCGGGTCAGGCCAATGCTCTGACAGGTGATCTGCATCACGGTTTCCTGGGTCCGCATCTGGGTGGTTGTTTGTGCAACATGCCGCGCAAAGAACACTGAACTCTCACCATTGCAAGGTCTGCGCGCCCTACAACCAAGTTGTCAAATCAGCGCCCTGCAGTGTGACCGTGGGGGGACGAATGTAAAACAGCCGTGATTTTAGTAATCCAAGAAACAGTGAACTAATAACTTCAAATCGGGGGCAACCCACACGATCTCATGATTTCAATATCTCTCTCTCGATCTTTCACACTCCACACTACTGTGTGGGTTATATACAAAGTCAATAATTTAGATGAGTTCTCTTTGGAGGGGCATGTCCTCAGCAGATCCATAGGTGACCATGACCGGCTGAGAGGTGGCAACCTTCTTGGCAACAGCCACGACATCTTCAGCGGTCAGAGCATCAATAGCAGCGCAGATATCTCCTGCTGATCGTGCATCTCCCCCAGCTAGGGCTTCAGTAGCGGTACCGGTCAGAACACCAGACACGCTGGATCGCTAGAAGGGTGAGGGGTGTTAGATAGTTGCGATAGTAGATAAGGGAGGAGTGGTATTAGATAGTGTGGTGAAATGTTGGAGGAAATAAAGGAGATGTTACCTCATTAAGGACAGATAGTTTGAGTCGGTTCTTAGCTCCCTGTAGATCCTCATCAGATACACCCTGACTAACTCCCCTTACAACACCAATAGAGCTCTTCAACACATCACCGAGCTAGGGGGAACAGAGAGAGATGTTAGAAAGTGGCGGAGCTAGGAGAAACAAAGAGAGATGTTAGGGAGAAGTACAGTAAATAGATGTGTGGTATTACAGTGTTTTATCATTGTTACCTCAGCTCCGTTAGCTGCCGATACAGAGAGGCCAAACATTCCAGAGTCCCTATAACTAATGTTGACAGTCTCTGTGGTGAAGGGTCCTCCAGCTACAGCTCCAGCAGCTACAGCTAGTTTGGTCTGGATAGCACCACGCCCTACGAGAGAGGAGAGTGCATGTCACCCAAGAGGACTTTGAAATGGCTGTATCGAAAGTAATGCTCAAGGACTCAGAGAAGAACATGTCTATTAAACAACTGTTCAAATAGACCCCTTCCTTCCTCTACTTACTATTCAGCTGCTCTCGCCCCGTGCCCCACTTTACGTTTACAATTGTTGAACATTGTGTGTGTGTGTTACCTTGACAGTAAAGTTATACACGACGCGTTGTTGTAATATGCGGGAAACTATATCAATCTCTCTCTAGAAGACATTAAATATATATTCGGTGTTGTTGTTTGAAATGGCTTGTCGATCGTCGCGTACTGGTTACGCCTATTATAGCACTCCAAGCTGCAGCCCATGCTCCCTTCCACAATGTTATGTGAAAGTAAAATATATTTGTAAGAGTTGATAAATCCGGTAATATTATCAGTTATTCTCCACAAATGATCATTCTCACATTGGAACCAAGAGGTGGCAAAACATGAGCCTGTCAGTGGGGTGATCTGCTGTCAGGCCAATGCTCTGACCACAGTTCTCGCGCGAGAATCGGGTCAGGCCAATGCTCTGACAGGTGATCTGCATCACGGTTTCCTGGGTCCGCATCTGGGTGGTTGTTTGTGCAACATGCCGCGCAAAGAACACTGAACTCTCACCATTGCAAGGTCTGCGCGCCCTACAACCAAGTTGTCAAATCAGCGCCCTGCAGTGTGACCGTGGGGGGACGAATGTAAAACAGCCGTGATTTTAGTAATCCAAGAAACAGTGAACTAATAACTTCAAATCGGGGGCAACCCACACGATCTCATGATTTCAATATCTCTCTCTCGATCTTTCACACTCCACACTACTGTGTGGGTTATATACAAAGTCAATAATTTAGATGAGTTCTCTTTGGAGGGGCATGTCCTCAGCAGATCCATAGGTGACCATGACCGGCTGAGAGGTGGCAACCTTCTTGGCAACAGCCACGACATCTTCAGCGGTCAAAGCATCAATAGCAGCGCAGATATCTCCTGCTGATCGTGCATCTCCCCCAGCAAGGGCTTCAGTAGCGGTACCGGTCAGAACACCAGACACGCTGGATCGCTAGAAGGGTGAGGGGTGTTAGATAGTTGCGATAGTAGATAAGGGAGGAGTGGTATTAGATAGTGTGGTGAAATGTTGGAGGAAATAAAGGAGATGTTACCTCATTAAGGACAGATAGTTTGAGTCGGTTCTTAGCTCCCTGTAGATCCTCATCAGATACACCCTGACTAACTCCCCTTACAACACCAATAGAGCTCTTCAACACATCACCGAGCTAGGGGGAACAGAGAGAGATGTTAGAAAGTGGCGGAGCTAGGAGAAACAAAGAGAGATGTTAGGGAGAAGTACAGTAAATAGATGTGTGGTATTACAGTGTTTTATCATTGTTACCTCAGCTCCGTTAGCTGCCGATACAGAGAGGCCAAACATTCCAGAGTCCCTATAACTAATGTTGACAGTCTCTGTGGTGAAGGGTCCTCCAGCTACAGCTCCAGCAGCTACAGCTAGTTTGGTCTGGATAGCACCTGTGCAGCTCTTGCGATGGGGGTGTGCAGCTCATGGTTGAAGAACTCAGGACAGATCAGGTTCTGTACCATGTGGTCGAGTATACTGAAATAATTAGACATAGTTAGTAACGTAGAAGAGTGAGTTAGTAATAAATAGAGAATAGAGATGTGAAGTTACCGGGAATTTGGAGCCAATTGTAACTAACAATTAGTGGTTACATGGTTACTCAACTGATTATGTGATTCATGTTACTCACAGGTCGGCCTTGTCCCGGGGGCAGGATGCAGTGATGGAAGTAACATCCCTACCAGGGGTAAATACAATGTTAGCTCCACACTGGACGGGCTCCCTAGCTCCACCAATAATTGTTCGTCTGGTAGTGGTGCCCAACCAGGCATGTTTCATGACCTGGAGCATGCCAGCAGTGGCCTTGGTCTCGTGTCGAGTTCCCAGGCCCAGGTAGACACCCAGGTGAACAATGGGGCTGGCAGAGTCAACAGCCACTGTAGCTACTCCATTGGATAACCTGTCTCCAGTCACCTAGTGAGGGGGTGATAGTAAAACACAGTAACAGAGATACGGGAGAGGGGCATGTTATCAGAGACAGCTACAGGTAAGGGCTATCATAAATGTTAGAAGATGCTAGCTATTTACCGTTGGTGCGAGAGCTCCATTGCAGGGTACAGATCCCACATATTGTTCCATCACCATGGCTCCCTCACTGCTACCAACGGGCATCCTAGACAACAGCTCGTGAATTGGCACATCGTATTTCTGCTCCAATTCGAGGTCTACATGAGGCTTGTACTCCTCCTCGGTCTTGAAGCGTCCAGCGATCCTTGTAATAATGGCATTGGGCAGAGAGGTGAGGGTAGCGGCCTGTTTGGGCAGTAAGGCGGCGTGTTGCCGAGCCAGGAACATCGCTAATTACGGGAGGTAGAGGTTAGAGATATATTGGGAGATCTTACAACTGAATCATTTAGCAAACCCGTTCACAAATAAATCCTTCAATATTTAAAACATAAATCATCTTGGGTACATTTTAGTGACATTTTGGAGTCTCTGAGGGTCGAGATGTGAGCCGATAAAGATAAGGTGTTGCTGGGTTTCTGGATCAGGTATCGGTGTGAGTTCGTACAGATCTCTAACACCCTGAACCATGAACCATCCAGCATCAGTATGTACCCGACCCTTCATTCTCAGGATCACCATGTTATCACTATCAGCAGCACCATGGGATCTGAGGGGAGTTGGATTTTATTTTTCATTACACGTTTTTGAACATGCTAAGAAATTTACATCTTCCTAAGCAATCAACCCACAACTGACCGGTTATTATCAGCGGCAGTTTCAGGTTGTTCGGTCCACAGAAGGGATTGAAGAGAGTTCTCAAGGTCCTCCCTACACAACACTTTTCCCGTGGTGAGAGTTATAGTTGAGATACCCTCCGACATCTCATGGTTCACTGTACTAGGGTGGTGAGGGGTGTTAATAAACTTGGTATTACGTGGATCTATAAATTATAATATTATTCCTTCCGGAACTATAGCTTACCTTGGTGGAGGTACACTGGTGTAAGCCTGAATTCCCAATATTCCATCCAGATCCACTCTGCTGTGGTCTGTGAACTGTACTCTACACGCACTATTCATGGATCTGATATCATCTGCAACTTGTTCCCTTGTCCTCTGATCTACCATGTCCATCTTGTTCAGAATCACAACATCAGCCAGTGCGATCTGTCGCCCAAACTCGCTACCCCTGCTGTCCTGTTTAGTCCGGGCGAAGTTGTGAGTATCCACCATGGTCACTATACCATCTAGATATAGCTGGGATAGACCATCATCCACCCAGAATGTCTGGCCAATATTTCCAGGGTCGGCCAAACCTGGGGGAGGATTCAGGATGGGAATTGGAAAACTAGCAACGCTCGTTTAATAATCTGCCCCCTTTTTTTAGAATGAAGTATTTGCATTTTTTAAGTTTCGAGAAAATCGACTTTAAAGTTTTTAGAGGGTTTTTCGGAACTAAAATTGTCATAGAAGCCCAAATAGTACGTCAATCGATTTATGACTTATACCACAAGAATCCTGAAGGATTTCTGCAGGACTTCCAATTATCAGCTATCATCAAATTTGTCTCAAATTGATGTCAGGCATCAAAATTGATGCCTTACTCTGTTGGTTACTTCACTTATATTACAGTTTTGAAAATACTTCCGTTGCTAGACTGATATCGACTGAAGCATAATTTTTCGTGGTAGATACTTCAGTAATTACTTCACTCAAAAAAATACTTCTTCAGAACTGTATTCAAAATGCCTAAAAATTGAAGTAAATGAAGTGAAGTATCTTCGGAGTGGACAATACTTCAAACAAAAGCTGCAGCTGATTGAAGTATTTCAATATAATTTTTTAAATGAAGCAAACAACTGAAGTAAATTTTTCTGCGGTTATTACTTCTATGGTAGAAAAGTTTAACGAAGCAGTATTTATTTCCGAATTATATTACCGAAGCAATTGCCATTTGCTTCACTTTTCTGCAGTTTTTCAAAAATAAAAGTACTTCACAAAAAACACTTCACTCTATTTTTTGAAGATTGAGACACGAGACTTAGCCCATCTTGTAGATCTTTTTCTCCTGATCAAGATGGTATAAATAACTCAAAATCGCCAAAATTGCAAATACTTCATTCTAAAAAAAAGGGGCAGATTTAGTCCCCTAATCCTGTGTCTCAGTGAAAACTGGGTGGATCGTGAGCATAGGTCGCCCAGTCAGGAATTATTCCGCCTTGAAAATCAAAGGGAAGGAAGTAGTGCATTTTTGTCGTTGGAAAAGCACCAACAGAATCGGCAAGGGTGCACTGTAGAGGTTCCAACTCATCGAAATAGTCCATTATCTTCTAAAA
>AVPN01000674.1:25674-41745 GCA_000695325.1 Pleurobrachia bachei
AATTGAAGTAAATGAAGTGAAGTATCTTCTGATTTGAAAATACTTCAAACAAAATCTGCACCTGATTTATGAAGCATTTTCAAATTGAAGTAAATGAAGTGAAGTATCTTCTGATTTGAAAATACTTCAAACAAAATCTGCACCTGATTTATGAAGCATTTTCAAATTGAAGTAAATGAAGTGAAGTATCTTCTGATTTGAAAATACTTCAAACAAAATCTGCACCTGATTTATGAAGCATTTTCAAATTGAAGTAAATGAAGTGAAGTATCTTCTGAGTGGACAATACTTCAAACAAAATCTGCAGCTGATTGAAGTATTTCAATAGAATTTTTTAAATGAAGCAAACAACTGAAGCAAATTTTTCTGCGGTTATTACTTCTATGGTAGAAAAGTTTAACGAAGCAGTATTTATTTCCGAATTATATTACCGAAGCAATTGCCATTTGCTTCACTTTTCTGCAGTTTTTCAAAAATAAAAGTACTTCACAAAAAACACTTCACTCTATTTTTTGAAGATTGAGACACGAGACTTAGCCCATCTTGTAGATCTTTTTCTCCTGATCAAGATGGTATAAATAACTCAAAATCGCCAAAAAAAGGGGCAGTAATGGTTAGCAAGGCCAACTTACTTGTATGGTAACGGCCAATAGGTATCTAACAAGAAGGGAGCTGCTACTGAGCAAAAAGTTATTTACTAACCGGTGGTTTCAATTAGAATGTAATCAAACTTCCCCGCCTTCTCCATAAGTTTCTCAAGTGCCATGACCGTGTCAGACTTCACACTACAACACAAACACCCATTGTTCATTTCTAACCATTCCTCGTATCTATATCAGGAAGAGATAGCGAGATTAGAGATATAATAGAGGGAGGGTACATGATAATGGTATACAGCCCCGAGAGCAGCATTGCGAGTTGTAAGAGTTAACTCTTACCTACTTGTCATCTCCAACTCCTAGTGCACCAGGCTGCTCTGTTCCCTCTCCCTCCCCAAACTCATTAACTATCACTGCTATCTTTTTACCATGCTGCTCCGTCAGAATGTAGGACAGAAGTGTTGTTTTACCTGCCCCCAGATAACCTGGAAGGAGAGAGGGTTGTATTCAAGGATTACTAGAAGGAGAGGGTTGTTTTCAAGGATTGCTATTAGCCAGGGGGTCCTGTAATATTGATATTGTGTGTTTACCTGTTATAATGGTGACTGGTATTGAAGGTTTGTCATCATCACCTCCCTCTGCTGGTATTAGACACGGTATTTCATCTTCCCCTGCTGGTATCAGACACGGTATTTCATCATCATCTTCATCGCAAGATACCATGTCCTAAACCGTAAGATGATATTGAGCTACAGTGTTTAAGTAGTATGGAGGGGGAGGGGGGAGGGGGGTCGGATGTCGGTTTAGTAAAAAAACACGATGGTTTCCCGGGGAAGGCTTCAATAAATAAAACAAGGAATGTTAAAAGAGATGAAAACTCCCTCAAAGAATCTGGTTGATTCGGGCTCCAATGGCAAGTTGTTGCCTCGTCAAGTACGTCAAGTACTCCACCGCTAATAAGTCCTGCATGTGCGAGTTCAACATGTTGGTAATGGTATCCGACTCCAGGTTGGGTATCGACTGGACAACTTCCATCAATTGTCGTCCTACTTCCTTATCCATAGGCATCTCACCAGCTGTTACCTGTGGGAGGGATGTAGGGGTTACCACGAGGTGTTATAGGCCACATGTCACGGGCGCGATATCACAGTCAGTGCCTGTGTCAGTAGTAGTATTCTGTGTTTTGTAACCATAGTTACCTGTTTGACATATCCCAGGATGACATTGATTTGGGTCATCATATCATCACAACTGTGAACTATTTGCTCTGGATCATTGAAGTTGGGTGTCTTCCTGGTTCCCTTGAGACCCTGGAAGAACTTCAGGCACACTTGGTCAGCCTCCGATCCCTTGATCTCATGAGGTACAGGTGTAAAGATACACCCCTCAGTTCCATTCTTCACGCCAATTGGAAGGGTGATGTGGGTGTTGATCTTCATCTTTTGCTCCTGAAAAGGAGATGTTTAGAAAAGTTATAAGAATCACGTCAAACCCTGCCACATGATACCTATAGTCTAAAATCCTGATAGCTGACCCACTATTTTAAAATCGTCAGGCCCGAATCCTTTTACTGGATACTGGATACCCTTACACATTGCTACTAAAGTTACGTTACCTTTAGGGCGGTATCCAGGGTTAGATGGACGGGGGATGGGAACTGGACCTTGTAGAAGGAGTGGATGAGACTGCTATAATCGTTGATCTGTATACCACTGCTGTACCACCCCACCGTGTACATGGTCGTGTTCACTTTCTTCTGCATCTCACTGATTCTCATTGCATAATCCATCCCCATGGAAACTTCCTCGTCCGTCTCTTGGTGGGGGACAGCAAAGGACTCAGTCACGTAGATGACACCCTTGTCGTAGCGACCCATGAGGGTTCCAATGACTCGCTTACAGTTGTCATTCCGCCTCTCGAAACTGTCGACAATGTTGAATAGCACCACAGGGTGGATAATAACTTTGCGAACGGGGGGAGCCACGGTGCGACCTTCCACCGCCATGATGCTACACAGAAAGGGAAAAGGTTTATTTTAGGGAATAGGGAGATAGAGTTGAAGAAAAACGCGGTATTGAAAGAATTAGAGATCCATATTATAGGACACACACAAAATAAAATATTTAATTCATAGTTCATCCTCCACAGTTTCTACACACATGTTATCAAGGTCGTAGTCGTCGGGGTGATACAGCTCTGAAAAGTCGAGGTTACTGAGGGAAGGTTGGGAAAACATAGTAAAGTGAAGAGGAAGGGAACGGTTATATGCAATGAATCTAGTTTTGAGAGGCGGCGTGCTGCAGTACCTGATATGATTCTGTAGAGATAGGAGGGAGCATGTCCACCAGTGTTGGTGATAAATAACTCTATCAGATCACTTGGTACATAGTCGAAATCAGGGTTGGATATCAGCACCTGATGGGGAGAGTGGGGGTTGGAAATAGGGACATTCCTGGTTCCCTTGAGACCCTGGAAGAACTTCAGGCACACTTGGTCAGCCTCCGATCCCTTGATCTCATGAGGTACAGGTGTAAAGATACACCCCTCAGTTCCATTCTTCACGCCAATTGGAAGGGTGATGTGGGTGTTGATCTTCATCTTTTGCTCCTGAAAAGGAGATGTTTAGAAAAGTTATAAGAATCACGTCAAACCCTGCCACATGATACCTATAGTCTAAAATCCTGATAGCTGACCCACTATTTTAAAATCGTCAGGCCCGAATCCTTTTACTGGATACTGGATACCCTTACACATTGCTACTAAAGTTACGTTACCTTTAGGGCGGTATCCAGGGTTAGATGGACGGGGGATGGGAACTGGACCTTGTAGAAGGAGTGGATGAGACTGCTATAATCGTTGATCTGTATACCACTGCTGTACCACCCCACCGTGTACATGTTCGTGTTCACTTTCTTCTGCATCTCACTGATTCTCATGGCATAATCCATCCCCATGGAAACTTCCTCGTCCGTCTCTTGGTGGGGGACAGCAAAGGACTCAGTCACGTAGATGACACCCTTGTCGTAGCGACCCATGAGGGTTCCAATGACTCGCTTACAGTTGTCATTCCGCCTCTCGAAACTGTCGACAATGTTGAATAGCACCACAGGGTGGATAATAACTTTGCGAACGGGGGGAGCCACGGTGCGACCTTCCACCGCCATGATGCTACACAGAAAGGGAAAAGGTTTATTTTAGGGAATAGGGAGATAGAGTTGAAGAAAAACGCGGTATTGAAAGAATTAGAGATCCATATTATAGGACACACACAAAATAAAATATTTAATTCATAGTTCATCCTCCACAGTTTCTACACACATGTTATCAAGGTCGTAGTCGTCGGGGTGATACAGCTCTGAAAAGTCGAGGTTACTGAGGGAAGGTTGGGAAAACATAGTAAAGTGAAGAGGAAGGGAACGGTTATATGCAATGAATCTAGTTTTGAGAGGCGGCGTGCTGCAGTACCTGATATGATTCTGTAGAGATAGGAGGGAGCATGTCCACCAGTGTTGGTGATAAACAACTCTATCAGATCACTTGGCACGTAGTCAAAATCAGGGTTGGATATCAGCACCTGTTAGGGAGAGGGTGGTTGGAACTAGGGACAAGACAATATGAAGAAGACTTTAAAGAGAGAACCCATCAAATTTAAAAACATATAACAAGCACAATCACACACATAAAAAACAGTTTACACTCTCCTTCTAAACATTTTAAAGTCCTCAAACTAACAATAATTCTCGAACAATAACTTCATCTCAATTAAGATAACTTTTCACAACACGCTCTAAAAAGTTGTAACAGGTATCAGGTTCGGTTGCATCAAGAAATGTTACATCAAGGTCAGGATTGTGTCGAACCTCCCCATATATCTCATTGTACATAGGCCACACGACATTTTCAAAATAACCCGGACCATCTGGGGGATCATATGTTCTAGTATCACGTCGCGTTTTAGCCATGTCAAGTGGTAGAGTAACAAAGAACATCCTATTGAATAGTTTGTAAAGGGGAGGGTAGGACAGGACGAGATGACCCTCAACTATGATAACGGAGTGTTTCCTCTCTTCTCGTGCTTTCTTCACATCCTCTACAAGCTTGTCCATGTGTAGCGCATCACACGTCTCCCAGTTCACCTCTCCCTCTGGAAACACTTTCTTAGCCTCCTCGAGAGTTTTGAAGTAGTTGTCTTGGTTAAACACAAGGATAGATCCAGGGAAGGTGGCAGATAGTTTGGTGCAGAGTGTTGTTTTCCCAGAGTTGGTTCCCCCTCCCAGTCCTATCAGCTTCATTACCATGGCTATACAAATATCGCTTATCAATAACCGCTCAATGGCAGTTACAAAACAACAAACATTCAGTACTAACCTTGGAGTGTAGTTTAGCGTTACTGAAGTTCAGCATGTTCTCAGGTCCAATGACCTTGTTGAACGCATCAGGATCATAGGAACACAGATGGGTGGGTGATAATTTGTAGAGTGCTGCACACACTATAACAGGGACTGAGAAATACTTGGCAGCCATTGCCAACTGGTGGACACCATTAGTAGCCCGGAGTGCACCATCAGCCATGATAGTATGGGTCCCTATAATAACCTGGGAAACAAACACAATAGTTAGACGGGGAGATATTAAGGGGACGCTAGTTAGATTAGCGGGACACAACACGAGTTAGATTCAGGAGATATTTTCAGGAATCAGTAGTTAGATTCAGGGGACATTGCTTGTAGTGTTACCTTGTTGTGTAACACTTGTGTTACCTTGTTTACTGCGTGTATAATAGCGAAAGCAGCACTGTCAGCTATCACTGTAGTTTTGATTCCTCCAGCACTGAGTTCAGCTGCCATCTTGTGCCCCTGGAGAGAGGGCCCACTTTCACACACTATAACCTCAAAGTTTCGCGCTCTCCGGCCATGCAGCAGGAAGTCTCGTATCGTGTTGGAGTGGCCGTATGTGAGGATTCGCTGAAAAGAGGATAGGATAACGGGTTGTGTTGTAGCAAGAAATGGGGATGGTTTGTCTAAAGAAGGGAGCTTCAGGAAGGGAGTTTTAGATGATATCAACCGACCTCATTTGAGTGTATGTGTTCTAGAGCCATGTTGATTATGTTAGATTTGCTAGTATCCAATTCAACCAGCAGTTCAACTATACTGTTCAGGATATTGTCTTGCAGATCCGACCTGATGAGTGGTAGTGTTATTTTATAGATAATCCGGACACAGATTAATAATTATTATTAACTAGTCACCCGCACGCACATTCAAACCTGCCTAGGTTTGAGGGCTTCATGTCCGATTTAAAGAACGCGGAGATCCCATCAGCCAGACTGGTTGCTTCAGGGCCGGCATTCTCCTCTCGGATGATTTTGAGGATTCTCCGTACCACGTTGCTAACATCGGTTTCATTGCTTTGGCTCAGTGGAAGGTATTTACAGTAACATTTGATGATCTTGATGAGCTCTCGTGCCGTAACCCACTCTGCAGTACAAATCAGGTCCTGTGAGAGTATGCAGGATTAAGTTTGACTTTTAACTGTGACTGCGTTATGCAGATAAATAATTGTTGAACCTATCAATGATATTATCATTCCTTAGGGGTAGGCCAAAATTAGTTATTAGTCTTACTAAATTTTGGCAGGCGTTTGCCAAGTTGTTCACTTACTCTGAATACGTTGACAGTTTTAACGACACTAACATATGATCTCCGCTCTTTTTTGCTTTCCCTGAGGTACAGAGCAAACTCCTCAAGTCGTGAAACAGTGTCTTTAGGGATCTTTTTCACGAGAAACGGATCCATCTCGTGATTTTTCAAACTGCAAACGAATTTGTGAGTTGAAATTTCAGATTTTATTTGTGGGGAAACTTTTACCCGCGCCGCGCAAAACCCTGCGGAGTAAGACCAAAAACTTCGCGCCTTCCATAGGTGCAATGAAGGGATATCATAGTGAACTGGAGCCCTGACTGATAAAGTCACATTATGGTTCCCATTGTGGTTCACATTGTAAAATAAAATTAAATAAACCAGATTAATGGGGTTTATAAAATAAGAAAGCATACATTTGCATTCCTAAAAAGGAGGTTTGCAATATAACACTGTCGTTAGATAAATGAGGGGGACACTTTCTCTTTCGTATAACCCCGGTAGTAAAAGTACTTACACATAGACGCACACACAGATACAGAATCTCAAATTAAATGCCCGCTCATAAACATACACACACAGACACTAACTACGTCCGATGATAGATAGGACCAAACTTACTCATATAACTAGAAATATACTGCCTAACTCTCTGTTTAAGACTGTCCGTCACACACAACTCTCCTGGAGCTTTGCGCTGCATCTCTTTCTCCGTCAGACCATGCGTCAGCTGAGGGAGGGAGGGGTCAATCAATCAATCAGAAGAGGGGCACATGCCACAAGAGGGCTTGCATTCTGAAGGAAGTTAAGGGAAAATATATCGGGGAATTTACCTTTCTGGCAAGATATTTGAAGTCTTTACTATCCATAATACGGCCAATATTACAATCAACTTTGTTGTATTTTCCCAGCACTCCAACTACCACCTTGGCGAGTTGAGCCTTGAAATCATTGAGCGCTCTCTTGGCCGCTGGGTCCATGTCTTTCTCAACGCTATGAGCAACAGGCTGGGGCTCACTTTTCTTCGCCATCTGTTTGGGATCAAATTGTTAATTCAAGAACATTACATCAGGAAGTTATAGATCTCTAAACTTGTGCTAAACCTGTTATAAATCTAGTAGTTGTTACCTTTTGTGGTTTCTGGGGGCTCTCGAAGCTCTCCTTGGGCCTGCCCCTCTGTATGGGCGGTTGCTGCTGCTGTTGTACTACTGGTTTCATAGGAGAAGCGGGTGTTTCACTCTGAACGGGTGGTGCAGCAGGTCGGCTACCTGGCTCCTCAGGGGGATCCCATTGTGTTTCCCTGGTAATAGCGTGATAGTAATACGTCTTACCATCAGCATCCTTTGCTGTCCTCCAGTGGGGAGGCATCTTCTTCTCCTCTTGTTTAGGTGGGGCAGCAGTGGGAGGTGGTCGGGCTGCTTTGAAAGGTTCTGGCTCTTTGGGTAGGGCAGGCTGGTGCTGTTGATGTTGTTGAGGGGGCGGGTGGTGCTGGGGTACTGGGGGATGAGAGAGGGTTAGTGCCGGGGGTATAATGGTGCACGAATGTAGCTGAGAGAGAAGAGAGTTAGTATTACGAGAGTGAGCTACTGAGAGGATAAGGGCCGGGGTAGTACTGGGTACCCTGCTATTTCCAAACTCACAAGAGATTGTAGCAAGATTGGGGGATGGAGTTGCTTTAGTTACAGGAAGCTGTGCAGTAGACGCCACCGTTTGTAGTGCTGCTGCGTTACTCGCTAACATACCCTGAGAGAGATATAACACACGTTACTTGTTGTTTGCATGCATGGCTGCCGAGAGAGCTCTTGCAGATTGCCTAAATGTATACAGTCGAGATCTTGTGATAATTAAGTCGTTTAAGCAGCCCCCACCCGCCGTAGAAGCTACCTTCCTCGCCCTCTATGTGATATGTGGGGGAAGTGTCAGCGCTAGGAAGTGGAGAGATATATCTGGGACACTCTCTCATCCTGAGCACTCAAATGACAGCTTTCATGGCATGATGAAGAAGACAGATTGGACTACTGTGAGTGAGAGGAGGAAGAGGATTGCTGGGAGATTTATTGAACCCTATAGTAAAGATGACGTATTAGCTGCTAGTGTATCTGCAGTCAACTATTTCTTGTTTGTTCGTGAAGTTTGTGACAGCTAGCCCCCTGTGTTTTGTACTGTGTCGGACGGCGGTGGAGCAAGTGCTGTCATCTTGCTGCTTAGCATTGGGAGCGCGCCCTAAACTAGTGATAGCTCAAATATATCACCGCGCGGGAAGGAAGAACCTGCCGCGACAACTGATTTCATGACACCTGCCAGGTTTAACCTGTCACCTGATTGTGTACCTGTAAATGAGCTCCTCCAAATGCGATTGCTGACGGCATCATCATGTTCTGGATGTTCTGTTGCATGTTCTGTTCTGCAATATGTTTGAAGTATTCCTGCTGGGCAGCAGCCTGCTGAGCCGCCTGGAAGGGCTGCATCTGTTGTAGTCCAAACCCTCCTAGTTGTGAAGCAGCGGCAAGACGGGGTGTGGCCCCTAGTGGCATTCTCGGTGCCTGCTGTCTACTTTCCATGAACCGTGGTGGGGCCTGGTACCGGGTGTTCCAAGATGGTCTGGTTTGGGGCCTGTATTCGTACCGTGGCTGCTGTTGTGGTCTAGTGTCAGGTCGGTACCTCATGAGAGGTGCCCGGGGCTCTGTGGGAGGTTTGTTGAACTCTTGGTGATCCATACCAGGGGGTCTGGTCATGCTGCTCAGATCGGGCATCCTGCCAACTGGTGGTCTGAACATTGGAGGGACACCAGCTTGTACCCGTGGATTGAAACCTCCCAGACCAGGCGGTCTAGTCCCCTCGAATTGGGGCGGGGGATATCTCATTGGGGGCACCTTAGGGGCAGGAGACATCATCTTCTCTGGTACGACAGGTTCTGGAGGGGGTTGGTCAGGGGAGGGTGGTCTCTCATCTTCATCTGTTTTATCAGTAAACCTAGACATTCTGGGTGGTTTAGATAGCTCCTGCTTGGGCCTGTTCTCTATACTCCGACCAAACTCATCTACCCCAGGGTCTCTGCCTCTATGAGGTGGTGATCTGCCTCTATTATTGAAGTTGTCTCTCCTACTGTCAAACCTCCCACCCCTATCACTGCTATCAAACCTTCCTCCCCTATCACCCCTATCATCCCGTGACCGATAATCGTCCCTTCTTCCACCTCCATCTCTCCTATCTCTGTTGAACCTTCCATCTCTCCTATCATCAAACCGGGATCTCCTATCTGAGTAGGAGGATCTATAGTCATCCCTCTCACGGGATCTATCACGTGACCGATCACGTGACCGCTCCCTCTCGTCACATTGTCTCTTCCTATTGTCCCTGCTGTCTCTCTCTCCATCCCGGCGTCTCTTGCTGCCCAAATGATCCCAGGACCCCTCCCGGGAACTGGCCCTCTTTTCCGGGAACTCCTCTTGTCGGGCCTTCTTCCCCGGGGAGTTGGAGAGAGGGGGTGATGAAGAGGAGTCGTTATAGGAGGACAGGAACGCACCCAGAGAGAATGATTTAGGTCCACCTGTAGAGGGAGGAACTTTTAGTAAATCAGAGGACGAAACTAAATCAGGAAAAGTCTAGGTTTTAGGAACTTACTTCCTTCCTTTTTATCCTTCTTGGGTATTTTGAAGACCTCTTTCAGTGTACCCCAACTATCTAGTAGTAACTGGGCCTGGTCCACAACTGCTTTGTCTCCCTCTGTATCTGTCTCCTGTTCTGTGGTTGTGTCTGTAGGGGCACACTCTTCACTGCTATCAGCTTGTGACGAATTGCTGCTGCTCTGTTCCCCATCCACCCACTTCTTTACCACCTGCAAATGGGAGTTTAGTGATTTAGAAAGGAATATACCCCGCAGGGTGACCTCAATTTACTACTGTGACAAGATCACTAACTAGTAGGAACCGATCGAATCAGGAAATACTGGTCCCTTATTGGCTAATAACCAGCCACGTGACCTAAATGACGATTATATGCCTGGTCCCATAACTGACCTGGTCCCATAATCCTAATTAGAAACCTAAATGACGAGTTCTGATTGGTTGTTTATTTGTGTCGGTCGGTTCCTGCTAACTGACCTTCAAAACTTTGCTATCTTCCACAGCGTTCTTGGTAGCGATGGGCAGGTTGGTTAGTACAGAGATGATATCTTGTTTGAATTCATTCCTTTGTCGTGCAGGTATCTCACTAACATCGACCATCCAGGACCAGAGAATGTTGAGTCCTTGGTAGTTTAGGAACCTCTTCAGTGCACTTGGGTCTTTGGTTCTCTAGTGGAGATAGTGGGTTAGGGATCTTTAGATCAGCGTTATTTGGGGCAATGATATGATATTGGGACTCCCAATTTGTGAGAATTAAATACCTGTAGTGTTTTCAATATAAGAATCCTGTGTTCAACTCCATCAGTTTGTACCATCAGCCTACTCAGCTGTAAAGCATGATCTGTGGATAGAAGCCCACCATCTGATGACCGGGTTATCTTTGCAAGGGCCTGTTCCACTGACTCTGTGTCCTTCTTCTTGGTCTCTGTTCTCTCTGGTCGCCCGGGTTTGGGGCTATCTGTGGCCTTGGGTGCGAGCTCAGAGAGCTTCTCTCCCAATGTTCCCCTACACTTCTCACTGCCACAATAGCACTTCTGAACATCATCACTGGAAATAGGGTCATGTGTTATTTACCAGTTACTGGGCATCTATCACATCTAACTAAAATAAATGAGTCAATAGTAATTAGTATAGCTGTACTAACCCATATCGCTGATACTGATAATCGAAGCAGATCTCGGATCCTTGTTTGATAGTTTTTATAGCGAAGAATCCTATCCTCAGTACCCCATTAACCCTCCACTTTTGTGTCTCGCAGTTTGGATCACAGCTGTGGTTAATAAACCTGGATAAGTTCCCCTTGTTGTTAGCATCAATAATCTCATCTTTACTGATTGTCATGAAGTAGTAATGTTTGTTCCTCCGGGCACCATATGCATCCATTCTGCTCTTGAAGTCACTCTGATTCACAACTTCCCCACAGTACTCCATGATAAAATCTCCAGGCATTATATCCTGGGTAGCCTTGAGTCCCCATCCTTTGATCCCAGTGTAAAAGGGCTCCGTTCGGGCGTAATCAGCTTTCTGGAACTTCTTGTTTTTACAGAGATCCCCACACGGGCACCGGGAATTGCTGAAACGTAGTGTGTTAGTATAGCGGAGAAGAAGGGGGTTAGTGGGAAGGGGTAATGAGGTTTGATACACAACACATGCTGGAAGTTGCTGTAAAGGCAGGGTGAAGTGTGGGGGAAGGAATACCTTATACCAAGGTGCGAGATACACGACCTACCATTCGATCATGAGCACTTTGTTGAGGCAAGTATCAGAGCAGTGGCTAGCAGGGTCCTCTGCAACAAAGTCACACTGACACACCATCTTCTTGTCCCTACTTGATCTCTTCCTGAGATAAAAGAGCTGTTTAATAGGGAAGAGGGGAGAAATGCAACTGTTTGAGGGAGGGATTCAACTGGGAAGTTAGGGAGAAATAATGGGGTAGAACTTACTTGGCAGCAGAAAGATATTCGTTCTCTGTGATCATAATAAAAGGAGGCACACCGCCTTCTTCTGAAGTGTTGGATTCGAACGATCTATCGGCAGAGACAGGGCGGGGTTCGGTTGGGGTGTGAGGTCCCGAAGGGGTCCTAGGGCCTCGACCTGGTGGCGTGCATGGGCCCTGGGAGTGTGGAGAGGTTGGCTCTTCAGGATTATAGGGAGATGTAGCCGGGGGAGGGGTATGAGGTCCATCTCTTTCCTCTGACACCGGGTCGTCAGGTGTCATGGCATATTCAGGCGATTCTGAACCTCCATTCTTCTCAAAATCATCAACCCCTTCCTCCTCTTTTGGCCCCTCCTTCTCTTCCACCTTCTCATTCTCTTCTCTATTAGGTTCTTCTGCTGTAAGGCCTGGAGCTCCTTCATCTATCTCCATACTCTCTTTCTCAAGACTATCATCTGTACACACCATCTCTCTTGGCTCAGTCACCCCAAACTCGGTCAGCTTTTCCTTCAGGTCATCCTTCATATCGAAGGGATCATTACTCAACTTCTGATCGTTTTCCTTGTCTACTATCCCATCCTTGGTTTCATCTCCTGCACTCTCTAGTGGTTCCTCCTCCTCAGGTTGAGTCTCCTCAGCTAATGGTTCAACTTCTTCGGGACTACCTGATTTCTCTTCCCTCTCTACCTCCTCACCAGTCTGAGGTTCAGGTGTTGCCATCCTCTCTATTTCCTGAGTTGCTTCAGCAGGTTCTTCTTTTTCACATTCATTCTCTGATAATCTATCCAGATCCTCAGTTCTTTCTTTCTCTGGTTGTTCCTCCCCTTCTCCTCCGGCTGATTTCTCAGAAAGTCTATCGGGTTCTTGATCTCTCTCCTCTCCAGTTGATTTCTCTGAAAGTCTATCTGGTTCTTCATCAGGTTTGCTTTCCTCGTCTATCTCCAGATCTTCCTTATCTTCTTCATCAACATCTTCCTTCTCTACACTCTCTCCCTTCTCCTCCTCATTTCCATCCCTTTCAGCCCCCTCTTCTCTATCCCCCTCCTCGAAAGAATCCTCTGGGGTCTCCAGGGGTTGATCTGAGGGGGTATTATCCCCAGCTGGTGCGGCTTGTTCAAACTCCTCAGCAGGAGCTTCCTCTCTGTTGTGTGGGGGTGTCGGCTCCCCCTCTCTGTTGTGTGGGGGTGTCGGCTCGCCCTGGAACGAATTCTCTGGCGAGTATGACGTCACAGTTCTATCACCAGGTGGGGGAGACTGGAGGGTATCATCAAACGTCCACTCAGCAGCATCCTCATCATCAGAGAACCTCTCATCCTCCTCGTCATCTTGGGACAGTTCCTCATTTGCAGAGAAACCATCACCATCATCAATTATTGGCGGGTTTGAGGCGGGTTTGAGCCCTCGTCCGAGGTTACTGTCCGAGACTGTTCCTCTCCTGAGGCCTCGTCGTCTTCTTCATCATCCTCCTCCTTCTTCCCCTCTGAAACAGGAGAGAGGGGGGTCAGACGGGAAGGGGCGGGAGGTTACCGTGTCTAGAGATCAGAAGATAAACACGCAAAAGGAATCGTGATCTGATCATTCTAGCTACAGATTGTTGTAAATTAGAGAAATAGGGAATCAGGCCCAGTTCTCTGTTTTACAAACCAAACTTCATTCGGAATTTTGAAACATATATAGATTATATATCAGGCATGCTATATGAACAAATAGCACTTACAGTAGGGGTGAGGGATGGTGAGAGAGAGATAGGTATGGTGAGAGGTGGTGGTGTTCCATACATGGCCTTCCAACTTTTAGAGAACTGAATGAAGCTTGGTAACAACAACCTGTAGTCAATAAAACACACGGTAACCTCACTAATTAATAATAAACATTATATCCCTTGAGGGGAGTCCCAGTCCCCCCACTTAGCCCCTTCCCTAACTATGCTCCCCACAGTTTATCTAACCATCTCAATCATCTCTGATCCTGCTTACCACGACCCCCTGTCCCCATGGTATAAAGTAACCATGACCTCCATCCAGACTAACCACGACCCCCGATCCCCTTTCTAACTAACCCGATCCCTACTTCCTAACTAACCACGACCCCCTGGCCCATGTTCTCATGGTACAATAAACTAACCACACACCCTAACCCCAATCCCCATGGTATAAACTAACCACAACCCCCTGGCCCCTAGCCCCTAGCCCCCTCCTTCTAAACTAACCATGACTAGTTTCGTCTTCCTCAGAGTTATACATCTCTAGGGCACCAGACATGGGAAGGGGAAGCGCTACGGGAAAGGTAATTCGTTTTTAAAACAACAAAAATATAACCACAATTCAACACATCATTTCACACTCTCAAATATACAATTTTATCAGTTCGTCACTAACAGCCGATGGGGTGAGCACACCCAGATCTGTGAACAGTTTGTTGATGTATTTCGGGGGAGTGAAATCCACCTCAGGGTGTTTTGTGTCTTCAGGATTCTCGTACTTAGCATCATTCGGTAGATCCAGCTGACTGAGAGGGTAATTCCGGTAAAACTTGAAACTTTCCACGGCCACATAAAACGGTTTGTTGAGGGATCGAGCCATCACAGCAACCGGATATGTCCCCAACTTGTTAATAAGCCCTCCGTTCTCCACCACACCCACTGCGCCCACTAACACAAATGAGACCCGCTCCATTACAAAACCAATGGAGGCATCCAGGATTAGAGTTGCTTGGATACCCTGGTCGTTTAGTTTCTTCACCATGAGAGGTCCCTCCTCTCCCTCTGTCACCAACACTTTGAACTTTTTAGCCTTCTCGTGGGCCTTCATAAGGATCTCGAGAACTACCCGTGAGATATTGACAGTGAGAACTGTAACCCCGTCCGAGATGAAGGGGTACGCTAACTGGGCTATCTTCCTCCGGGAATCCTTCAACCTCTTCATGAACAAGTTGCCCCTATCAACCAGGAATTTCCGCACTGGATCGAACCCCTTGCACTCCAAGATATCGATCTCTGAGGAGGGAGCGTTCTGGCCGCGAGAGAGGGTAATGAACCGTACAAAAAGATCACAACCAGATGCTACTGACGTTGTGGAACTCCCTGCAGTCGCCTTCACCCCCCCCTCATAATGATCCCCCGCAAGATTAAATCGAATTCCCCCACCATCATTATAACCATCTCAACAGTCAACACTCAACAACCGTTATCATCACAATGATTAACTAACCACGACCCCATCTTACAAACCGACCACGACCTCTATCCAGACCACGATCCGCTTTCTTAATAACCGGACCCCTACTTACTAACTAACCACGACCCACCACTCCACATACTATAAACTAACCATGACTAGTTTCGTCTTCCTCAGAGTTATACATCTCTAGGGCACCAGACATGGGAAGGGGGACGCTACGGGAAAGGTAATTCGTTTTAAAACAACAAAAATATAACCACAATTCAACACATCATTTCACACTCTCAAATATACAATTTTATCAGTTCGTCACTAACAGCCGATGGGGTGAGCACACCCAGATCTGTGAACAGTTTGTTGATGTATTTCGGGGGAGTGAAATCCACCTCAGGGTGTTTTGTGTCTTCAGGATTCTCGTACTTAGCATCATTCGGTAGATCCAGCTGACTGAGAGGGTAATTCCGGTAAAACTTGAAACTTTCCACGGCCACATAAAACGGTTTGTTGAGGGATCGAGCCATCACAGCAACCGGATATGTCCCCAACTTGTTAATAAGCCCTCCGTTCTCCACCACACCCACTGCGCCCACTAACACAAATGAGACCCGCTCCATTACAAAACCAATGGAGGCATCCAGGATTAGAGTTGCTTGGATACCCTGGTCGTTTAGTTTCTTCACCATGAGAGGTCCCTCCTCTCCCTCTGTCACCAACACTTTGAACTTTTTAGCCTTCTCGTGGGCCTTCATAAGGATCTCGAGAACTACCCGTGAGATATTGACAGTGAGAACTGTAACCCCGTCCGAGATGAAGGGGTACGCTAACTGGGCTATCTTCCTCCGGGAATCCTTCAACCTCTTCATGAACAAGTTGCCCCTATCAACCAGGAATTTCCGCACTGGATCGAACCCCTTGCACTCCAAGATATCGATCTCTGAGGAGGGAGCGTTCTGGCCGCGAGAGAGGGTAATGAACCGTACAAAAAGATCACAACCAGATGCTACTGACGTTGTGGAACTCCCTGCAGTCGCCTTTAACTGTTTACTCAGCTCCTGGGAGGAAGGGGTGTTAGAGTTGACCGATTGAGAGGGA
>AVPN01000675.1:3129-16111 GCA_000695325.1 Pleurobrachia bachei
TATAGTCTGACTCACGACCTGTGAGAGACTAACATATAACACATATCCCCTTTGATAGTCTGACTCACGACCTGTGAGGGACTACATATAACACATATCCCCTTTGATAGTCTGACTCACGACCTGTGAGGGACTACATATAACACATATCCCCTTTGATAGTCTGACTCACGACCTGTGAGGGACTACCATATAACACATATCCTCTTTTATAGTCTGACTCACGACTTGTGGGAGACCACCATACAAAACATATCCTCTCTTCTATAGTCTGGCCCACGACCTGTGGGAGATTACCATCTACATCTTTTTCCTCTAGAACTTTACTATATACATATTATAATTATTTAAACTACACTAAATAATATAGATATGATATGTTGACATGGTCTGACCTCGTATAGGGGAAGTTTCTTCTTCTTTTTATTCTCTTTCTCCTTTCTTCTGTCTTTTCCCTCCTTCCCTCCTTCCCTCCTTTTCCCTCTCTTTCTCCCTCTCCCCTCGTTAGGCGGCCGCTTTTTCTTTCCCGCCACTTCTAGCAGTTTTTCTCTCTCTCTCTCTCTTCATCATCTCTTCGAGCTCCAGCCTATTTCAGTCCCTTTCTCCTCTATCATTCTCTCTCTTTTTTAATTCTTCTCTCATCTTTTCTCACCATCTCTTATCTCCTTCCCTAATCCCTTTGGTATTCTCCGTTTAACCCAATTAGGCTCCCCTCCATCCCCCTTTTATCTTTTTCTCTGTATCCCAGTTCCAGACATCTATCCCCATTACTAGATTTAGTCCGTTCATATCGTCCCACTTCATGTCTGTCATCATCTATCATTCACTTTCAGCCAGTCATTATTTAATCACCTTTTACATCGTACCTGAGCTCATCTGACTGACCCCTTTTTTCTGACACCCTTCCTCTTCACACACTAAAGTTTTGGATGATCCATCACACCCTTACCCACCCTACCTAATCTCCTTCTACCCTATCCCACCCATTCCCCTACTGCCCTATCTTCTAGAATATTATTATTATGTTATATCGTAAGGTCTTTCTTTGTTCGTTAGTATGTTGTTTCTTGCAACCCTGAACACAAGGATAATAGGAGCCACGACAAAGCCTGTCCTGGCTACTATTTCCACGCCCGCCACCTTTCCTCCCACCCAGGTTATGGTTCCCACAGCCCAAAATCTCCTGGTGGATCTGTACAGCAGTGTTAACTGGATTGACAGCCATATCCCTCTGCCACGAACAGCCAACCACCCACAGCTTCCATCCATTAAAATATTCATGAAACTATACTCAATCCAATTCACTTCCCCTTCCCATTATCCTTACCCTCCAACTGTTACAGGAACTTCGTTACAACATATAGACTACACTGGACAGCAACTTTTATAGCCATTCTGATCTCCCCGACTGTCCTCGAGTCATCATGGGGACCTCTCAGATCAGAAATGTGCTCCTCAACCTCTCTCTTCTATTCTTCCCGATTCCCACTTCTTCCAAAATCCCTCCACGTCGGAGACACTTCAAGATCCGGCACGATACCCAGGACGGCATCAGACTCTCCCGTATTCGGTACCAACAAGTGTACCACTGGGTATCGTGTATGTCGGTTGGAGTAAGACTGAGTTACTGGGGTCTCCCCTATATTATCCATCAAGGCTAGCATGAATATACTATCAGAATAGACCAAGATGAGGGGGAGAACTCAGTATCCCAGGTTCCTAAGACGTCTTTAACAAACAAACAAACATGTAGGATTTTAAATTAACAGTAGAGGAACTGTTTTAGAAGACGGGGATTCAGAGTTTATTGTATTTGGGGTCTTCCTAAATCCTAACTTCCACATGAGAAAAGGCCGAACCGTCCCTTACTGGATAGTGTCTCTCTGTAGAAAATGTCAGAATTGAAGTCTGAATCTATCAACAACACATCAACAACACCACATATAGCGACACATGATAGCAAGAGACATACAGATGGCAATTGTCACGAGCCGTACTAGCTGATTTGTTAATTAGCATACAAACACAATCTAGAGGCCCGGCCTCCTCAGGGTGTGTCGCAAGAGAGAGTGAGTGTATTGAAACACGAGCTATGCAGTTAGCTGTACCATTGATCTCCCGGCCGTAATCTCGAGAGACTCTCTTTCCTCTCCCTCTCTCGCAGCTCCCTCTCTTTCTCTCTCTCTCTCTCTCTCTGCATCCTTTGAGTTAAGATGATTATCATAGACATGTAACAAAGCATATAAACACACCAAGTACCGATTATCGCCTTGAGACTGGATGCTATAGACAAGATTTTAGATATATACCGTGATGACACATGTATCATTGGGTGACCCAAATCATCACACCACAATTACATATCTATACTTTGAGCCTTACAAAACAGGGGAGCATCAAGACTTGCAGCCTCATGCAACACATAAAGGGCCTACCTTGTTCGACAATGAGCCTCGAATAAAAGGGTTTGAACATAACAAGTAAGGCCACCAGGGGGAAGAAGTGTGAAAAAAGAGTTGCCTTGTTCGATCCCTGGCCTCCCTCACCGCGAGAATTTGAACAAAACAAATGAAAGACAGAAGAGGGATTAGAGTTTTCTGTGTATCAGAGCGAGATTAATATGAGGGAACAAAGCTTGTGCAACGTTCTTGTAATAGAGACTATTTAGTAAGGCCACATAAATAGACTCATAAACTGTATGCACTGCAAGAAAAGTGGCTGAGAGAACGATAGTGAGACTGAGAGAGAGAGAGAGAGCGAGAGAGCGAGAGAGAGAGAGAGAGAGAGAGAGAAAGAGAGAGAGAGAGAGAGAGAGAGAGAGAGAGAGAGAGAGAGAAAGAGAGAGTGAGAGAGGGGGGGGGGAAGAGGGCAATAAACTCTAAGAGACTCTCCTGTGCAGGGGTGTGTAAAAGTGTTTACCAGGAAGCGGTAAAGGGTGGTGTAAAGTGGAACACATAAAACCTTGTTGACACCTTTCACACAGCATCGTTAACCCTGTGTAAATACAATACAGTTTCCTGCAACCTTAAAATGAACCTGCTGGAAACAAAATATGGCCTAGATATGTGACGCAATGTACTAAATTGTTGTCCTGTGTCTACACGTGCAAGAAACATGAATTTTACCAAAACAAGCTATAAAGCTAAGTTGAATTATAGGTATAAAGTAACTAAAGAAGGTATTGTCTGAGGGATTGAAAATGTACGTACAGAGAAGTATCACACAAAGACCCTTCTAATACTGAGAGGGATGTTATATAGGCTACAGAGAGGACTAGTGACTGGGGTCTCACACACATATGCCTCACACACACGGAGTTATCAAAGACTAATGATGGGACAGAGATAGAGAGAGAGAGAGAGAGAGAGAGAGAGAGAGAGAGAGAGAACGCGGCAAGAAATAAAGGGCTCACCGGCAAAGTGCAATTAGGATCTAACATTTGCCATAATATGCAACAGTAACAAATGGATTCATAGAGAAAGGAACCAAAGAAAGGGCGTGCGTTGTTCGGGGAAGAAATCACGCAGAGAGCAAGAGAGATAGAGCAGGAGAAATATTCATGTAGAGAGATAGAGAGAGGGAGAAATATAGAGAGATAGAGCAGGAGAGCAAGAGAGATAGAGCAAGAGAGAGGAAAAGGGGCACCTCATAGCACCAATGCCGCATCCAGTTATAGATCTCACTTACACACAGCCCCCATTATACCATAACTCTCTTTCTCTCTCCCTGTCGCTCTCTCTATCTCTCTTTCTCCATCCCCCGAGTTTCTGAATTGTATTGTCCCATCCCAGATACTCTCTCACTTTTGAAAGCATTTCCATTCCTTTCCATTTCTACGCTTCGGCCATATTTTCATATCACTCCTAACCTAGGGACTTGCTTTTCAATTTTCCGCAATTCCGCAACATCATAATTATACTGGTACTCACGGCGTCTACTCATTTTGTAGTGTACACAATACACATGCAGTACTCATTGTGTGTCTACTACTCTCACAACATGACATCACAATGATCTAACCAGGTAGTATACTGCATGCATCACAAGCTATTGCTCCTCTACACGTTGCATTGTATTGTCAAAGAGCTGGGAGACCGGCATTCCATTATTGTGTGAGTGTCACTAGCAAGTAGCACCGTGACTCACTCTGAATCTGCACCATTACTACTATACATGAGAAGAATCGCTCAACACGCAATATAGGAATCTAAAATTCACACAAATACGAGGGAGGATCACAGTGAGAAAAATCGATTGAGAAAACACTGCTGCAGCTGGAAAGAAAAGTTCATTATCCTGCTAGCTCTATATATAGGTCTCAAGGGAGGCCTGGGAATTAGACGGTATGGATCATTCGAGAATGGGCTGGAGACTGAATATAATATGGGAGAATAAACAGGGAGATTATTCCAGAGAAGAATGACATTACCTCAGCTGAAACAACAACAAGCTTGAGCTGAAAGATCATAAACTCAGTCTGACACAGAATAATATACGACAGATTAGGATGATATTACATAATGTGTAATTACTGCTATACAGAAAGATTTCAAGCTTTCCTATAGCTCTCTTATATATCATAATTAGCCGGTAATTATAATTACATACTAACTATGAAATCAGATGCTAACGGTGGGCCACACACGGGATGGTGATTGGAAATGTTATCTTGCTAAAAGGGGGTAGAAGATCGTGAGAGAGAGTTTGTTCATGATAAATCAAATCAGGATGAGGAAAAATATGTAAGTGGGATATGGTTACCCTAGTACCATCTGCAGGGAGCTACTGTACTCTTCCTTCACTCACCACCCGGCACCCTTCAGTGAGCTTCAGGGAGCTGCACCCGATCCTCTTCTTCCATGAATTCCTGAGCAACTCCTAAGAAAGCTTTAATTAAAATGACACACCCCATTGCACACGGAAAGGTAGAAGAATACTGCAATATTCCTAACAACAATGGGGCGTGATGAACATTTGGGAGAGATAAAGGCAGACAGAGCGATAGAGAGAGGGCAGACAGAGCGATAGAGAAAAAGAGCAGCAGAACAACAGAGGAAATGAATTCAAAAGAGAAAGGAAGTGGTGCAATGCAACATCTCACAGTTCCCACAAGAAACCACCTGAATCCTAATCTCCTGCAAATCTGAGTTTAGAAAAACGGAGGTCACCCATGACAAACACTAAAGGGACGTGAAGTCTAAAACTAAACTCCCTCTCCCTCTCTCTCTACATTAATACAATACCGATCTAATTGCTGTTTCCGGGTTAAAACGTTCGTGTGTGAGACGGCCCCTTCTCTCTTAATTTATCTCTCCATCTCGTTTGAACTCTCACTCTGTGTCTCACTCTATCTGTCTCTCTGTTTCTCTCTCTCCCTGTCTCTCTCCCTATTTTTTCTTTCTCTCTTCCTGTCTCTCTCGCTCTCGCTCCATCTCTCAATATCGTTCTCAGAGAACCTGTTCTGTGAGAAAAGGGATGACAGAGGGGGTCGGAGAGAGAGACAACTCCGGGCTACGCATAGTACCGTACTTGGTGTTACAAACAATGTAGGGGTGACTTCGTTAACAAGTACCGTACTGCATTCAGAACACAAGCTGTTACCTTGACACCCTAGGTAAAGTCTTTGTACTTCAACTTTCAACAAACATAACGGATAAAGGACGCAATAAAAATACGATAAAGAAACAAAGGGAGATGAAAGCTAGAGGTGTGTCAAGGTGTGATATGCAGTCTCTCTCAATAGCCTAATTCCCACAATCACTGCATGTGTACTTCTATGCTGCATCGAATTTGCAGGACTAGGAAAGGACAATAGGCAGAGATATCAGGAGAGCGAGATATTGAAAGAAAGAGATACAGACAGAGAGAGAGAGAGAGAGAGAGAGAGAGAGAGAGAGAGAGAGTGTGTGTGTGTGTGTGTGTGTGTGTGTGTGTGTGAGAGAACGATAGTGAGCGATTTGGAGAGTGATTGGGGGTGGTTAAGAGAGGGATAGAGAGAGGACTATAAGAACCCCCGGGGTTTCTCCAATGTCTGATTAACACACAAAAAGCACAGAGATTTATATCACGTAATGCCAGCATAGTTGTGTATAACTATAGCACTTATTACACGAATGGAAACAAAACTATCTAGCACAGAAACTTCAAACTGTATGTATATTACACTTACTGTACAAAATTTACAAAGATCAGATACCATTTTCGCAAACTGTCTACAAAACTTTATCAATAAACTTTGATATTACACTATTCACACATTAAAAACCACATGTCTGTCAATTGAATAATGTTTTTAGTTACAACTCACGCTGGAATATTTTCAAAGTTTAGTCCGTAGAAATGATAGCTCCTTCCGCCTGCCGATCGAGGTGGTCAAAAGAAAACGTGGTAATATTTATTTTCAGTTTTCAAGGTTGTAAGGGAGAGAAGTCAATTCATTTCATTTTGTAAGGCTAGTAAATCATCCAACCATCCCACTTTTTCTGCCAACACTCTGACACTCTCATCGACTGGGCCACCTGGAGCAGGTTTGTGTAGTTAGACAAGAGAGGCAGAGATACAAATTCATTCAAGACCTGTCTGGCGCCGCCGACCCCATCTGATGGGGTATGGTGCTGCCATAGAAAGCAGCTATAGAAAGGGTGAATTCTGATAAAGAAGATTCTCACCAAGAAAAACATCAGTTTTGTTGTCTGGGTGATCAAAGAAAAACATTGGAGCGTTGAGATTCATCTTCATACTTTCATCAACACAAACCTGTAGAAACAGTATCACACGAATTTATTACAGAAATGGGAACCATAGGAAAATGCAAAATGGGCCCGTATATCACTTGTCAGATTGCTACGCCGGCTCGCGGAGCGAGGGTTACGAAAGTAACAATATATCACCAGAATGGGCCCATATATCACCAGTATGGACCCATATATCAGCAGTGTAATAGGCCCATTTCACCACTGCTGATTCACCAGCAAACAATGTACCTTTTCCATGTTCATCAGCACGCGAGGAGTGGAGGGTGGTACACAGTTAGGTATCTGATTAACCGGGCCTACAGAGAGGGAGGTCCCCATCACAATAAGTAAGTCACACTTTCCCTCGTCTCCGGATATCTTGCAGATATAGGACTGGAATTTGGGAATTGGGATGTTAGTTTGCAGATATAGGACTGGAATTTGGGAATTTGGATGTTAGTTTGCAGATATAGGACTGGAATTTGGGAATTGGGATGTTAGATTGGGATGTTAAAAAGTGAAATAAAAAAGTTGGAAATTTGGGATGTGCTAGAAAGTAAATGCGTTATGAAGCCAGTGCGTTAGAAATTGAATGACTTACTATTATAAGTGGTTCTCCTAAAGAACTATAAATTCACTCACGTTAGGCAGTGGTTCTCCAAACATAATGATACCCGGTTTTATAACACCACCTTCCTCACAGTCAGTACAATACCCCACCTCCCCTGACATGATATATTCTTTCAGCTGGGAGAGAGAATTCTGTTACCATGGTAACCAGTTGTTATGATGCTATCCTACCTCTTCTTCTGTGTATGTCGCAGAACACTTAGTGCACCGGCCCGATCGGAAGGAACCGTGCACTTCAAACACTTTTTCGTCTGGTATTCCTAGGAGAACACGGGGGATAATTGATAAATTCAGGGTCCCTGAATCAGGGAACTGATCGATTTAAAAACCTCCTGAATCGGGGGTGTTCAGTTTGACTAGAAGGGTAGTTCTAAAATCTAACCATATTTGGGGACGTGAGACGTGGTTGATATTATATTTCACTTGTAAAACACTGTTATATTTCGGCCTGCACACACATACCAGTTTTACTTTGCAGCATATCAATATTCTGTGTGTAGTTTCTAAGGAGCACCCCTTTATCACTTAACAACCGAATAAAATAGTGAGCCAGGGTAGGTTTGGCAGTCTCAGCGGGGTATTTAACATCCTTACACAGGGAATAAAATGGTACTGGGTCCTCCTGAAATAACTTGTAACTGAACAACTCCATGGCATTGTCCACATTGTATTTATCTAGGTAACACTGCACCAGTCAACACTATCACATTCTTACAGTGTGAGAGATGTGCGGCTATACTGGACAATGTAGCAGGTCCAGTGAGAAGGGAAGTTGGGCTTGGTACCGGTCTGGGCATGTTACCTAGCTGAGCTTTTAAAATCCGGGCTGCTGATTGGTTGACTTTGTTCATAAGAGCTTTCATTTCTGCTATTTTGGCGTCAATAGAGGCTAGTGCTGAACCTGGCGTATAATCCAAATAGCTGGGACTGGAGTCATTGTTTTCTTCTGACATCCTGTTAATAAGGGAATATTGGGGGGGGGTTCAACCCTAAAAATTTCCATCGATACCCACTTTTTTGGCAAATGGAAATTCTATTTTGGAAATTTTTGGAAATTTTTAGAAATTTTTGGAAATTTTTGGAATTTTTTAGAAATTTTTGGAAATTTTTGGAAATTTATGGAAATTTATGGAAAATGGAAATTTTTAGAAGTTTTTGGTAAATGGAAATTAATGGAAATTTTTAGAAGTTTTTAGAAATTTTTAGAAGTTTTTAGAAGTTTTTAGAAGTTTTTAGAAGTTTTTAGAAGTTTTTAGAAGTTTTTAGAAGTTTTTAGAAGTTTTTAGAAGTTTTTAGAAGTTTTTAGAAGTTTTTAGAAGTTTTTAGAAGTTTTTAGAAGTTTTTAGAAGTTTTTAGAAGTTTTTAGAAGTTTTTAGAAGTTTTTAGAAGTTTTTAGAAGTTTTTAGAAGTTTTTAGAAGTTTTTAGAAGTTTTTAGAAACTTTTAGAGATCTGTCGGTAACCCAATTCCAAGCTCATGACAGGTATTCTATGCATGTTTTCGCATGTAAGTTAGTACTTAATTAGCAGATTGATCGTGGTCATATACCATGAACCTCTTATAGAAACAAACATTGTATTCTCATAAGAGTCAGTTCAACCTTCTCATGTGCTGATCAGTAGGCTCCATTCAGGTCTTTAACACAGTTCTCTCCCATACAGTGCGATTAAACAACAATCGCACTGTCTGGGAGAGAACTGTGTTAAAGACCTGAATGGAGCCTACTGATCAGCACATGAGAAGGTTGAACTGACTCTTATTAGAATACAATGTTTGTTTCTATAAGAGGTTCATGGTATATGACCACGATCAATCTGCTAATAGTGTGAACCAATATGTGCCTAATCGAGATGAATCTGGCCGAGATCCCTGCTGTATGGCTTGTAAACAGGGTATCGGAGCTG
Source organism: Pleurobrachia bachei (assembly GCA_000695325.1). Lineage (NCBI taxonomy): Eukaryota > Metazoa > Ctenophora > Tentaculata > Cydippida > Pleurobrachiidae > Pleurobrachia > Pleurobrachia bachei. The sequence goes on from AVPN01000675.1 coordinate 12,397, forward strand.
GAGGGTTCCGTACAGTTGGAAACCAATTTAGCAGAAATGAGATGCAGCGGCGATAGTCCAACCCCAATTCTAATTGACATGTACCGGTGATAGTGCACGCCCGGACGGTTGCCCACCGCTCTCATTACCATGTGTTGGCCAGTTTAGGATCAGTTCCCCCAACCCACCCTTTATAGGGACCCATTGGGAACAATTGGTGAAGGAATTAGCTTGTTACAAATTTTTCCCTAGTTCTAAGCTAATATTCCCTTATTATGTGTAAAGAAAGTGGAATAATAACAGTTGCTAACTGTTCGGCTAGCTGCTGAGGTCAAATAACATCTTCTGTTGGGGGAACCAACAACAAAACGTGTATAATTTCATTTTAATCTCTTTATAGCTGTTTTTCAAGGTGAGAAAATCAGTGTATTTTAGTTGTAGAAAAGGTGTAGTTTGTATACATAAGCTCAAATTAATTTAAAGTAGTGTTGAAAAGTTTGAAAATTATGCTACAAGTATTTAATAGTAAGAAGTAGCTTGTATTGTTGAACTGGAAACAGTTGTGTAGTACATACCCGTTTTACTTTGGAGCATATCAATATTCTGTGTGTAGTTTCTAAGGAGCACCCCTTTATCACTTAACAGCCGAATAAAATAGTGGGCCAGGGTAGGTTTGGCAGTCTCAGTGGGGTATTTAACATCCCTACACAGGGAATAAAATGGTACTGGGTCCTCCTGAAATAACTTGTAACTGAACAACTCCATCACATTGTCCACACTGTATTTATCCAGATAACACTGCACATTATCATACACTCCCGTACCGGGTGTTCTGAAATCTGGTATACCAGCAGAGGTGGATATACCTGCACCAGTCAACACTATCACATTCTTACAGTGGGAAAGATGTGCAGCTATACTGGACAATGTGGCAGGTCCAGTGAGAAGGGAAGTTGGGCTTGGTACTGGTCTGGGCATGTCACCTAGCTGAACTTGAAAGTACCGTTTTGCAGACTGATTTAGTTTCTTAAAAAGAGCGTCCAATTCGGCCATTTTGGCGTCAATAGAAGCTAATGCTGAACCTGGCGTATAATCCAAATAGCTGGGACTGGAGTCATAGTTTTCTTCTGACATCCTGTTTAAAGAAAGTGGAATAATAATAGTTGCTAACTGTTCGGCTAGTAGCCCTTCGGTCCTTCTTTCGGTGAGTAAACGATTCTGGTTCCGTAAACGGATACATGATACAATTAACCGGTTAGAGTTATCGATTATCTATCAAATAGCCTTTTGTTTGTCCGAATTGGCCCAGTGATCAAGTGGCGACAGTCGCTTGAAAACAGAAAAACGATGTTTTGAAGAGAAAAAAAATGAGATCTTTTGGTCGGCATTTTAAAATCGCAATCGGATCGCGCGCGCGGTCGAGAAATAGTGCAAATATTGCGCTGCATTTTACCGCTGCCGCCAATAAAAGTGTTCGGCGCTGCCGCGATTTCCAAAATAAAATCAGCTTTAAAAAATAAAACTTTTCTGTTGACGACGCGACGCTTCTTTTTTAAAAGTTGTTTGGGCTTTGTCTTTGAAGAGCGTTAAAACAAAGGCTTACCTTGCGACATATGATTCGATTTTCACTCCGAAAGTTCCCTGTTAACAGTAAGTATAAATACCTGAAATTATCCACTCAGTTGGAAACATCTCGTATCCAAGGAGGGGAGGCTCTGTGGGGTGCAGTATCTGTGCAAAGTTAATTACATGATTACAAGTTTTAACAAACATCCTTTTCCAGAGGATCTTGAGGATGCGACCGGTGTCCCGTGGGGGTGCACTCTGGAGCCCTTGATCACCCTCCCAAAAGAATGCATGGTTGACGATTTGAGCTCATCGTTGGATCGATGCCACAACTGCTACAGTTATATCAACTGTTTTACAACTGTGAACAAAACCCACTGGCATTGCATGATGTGTCACACTGAAAATGAGGTGACGGCGAGGTACTCCAACAACGCCAAGCATCCTGAACTGACCCAAACACTGGTTGAAATGAATATTCCACCTGATGCTGAAGACAACTCAATCGCTGTTGTAAGTTACACACTTTTTGATAGTAAACATTAAATGTTGATGCAGATGTTTTGGAAACTGTTACATTAAATTTTCAATTAAAACTAAAATGTGCTTCTTTATTCAGGATCCACCCCTTCTTCCAATTTACATTGGCGTCGTTGACATCACTGGGGGACCAGACTACATTTCTACTGTACAACGTTCTCTTTCCAAGCTTGTGGAGAGTCTTAGCGATGGTATGATGTGAGAGAGCTGAGATGATGAGAGATTTGAGAGAGTGAGAGCTGAGAAATAGAGAAGAGAGCTATATTGAAAAGAGGGGGGTATCTATAGTGTGTATATCTATAGTGTAAACGTTTCATTACGGGTAGCAGCTTGCTTGCTAGTCTCTCCCCCTTTTTTATTAGCGTCTCTCAAATCTCTCTCCTATTCTATCCCCTCCCTCTCCTTTTTATTAGTGTCTCTCTAAGCTCTCTCCTATTTTATCCCCTCCCCTTTTTATTGGCTCTACCTCTCTCCATCTATCAATCTTTGTCTCTCCATCTATATCTTTTTCTCTGTATTTCATTCATTTATAATGGTTAGAAATTTGTAGAAATAAAATGCAATCAGTATATCAGCCACTCAATGCTTCAATAGAAATGTAACTAAGTGTACAATATGTGTGTTTGAACAATGTAAAATATATTATGTAGGTATACTTAATGGGTTCACAATGTTCAGAACTGTGCTGTCATATCCATTTAAACACACGAAGAAATACAATATATTTCAGCCCTCTCTCTCTCCCCCTCACTTTCTCTCTCTCCTCTTCAGATTCACTATTTGGGCTGGTGGTATTTGATGATCGTATCGGCGTGTACAACCTGTACTGTGGGAAGCCCCATGTTAGACATGTCCGAATTAACAGTGGTTCGTGTCCTATCAACTTAGAGGAAATGACACAACATGATGACACCTTTGTTAGGGTATGTACTAGATTGGGGGAAGGGAGAGGTAGGTTGATTTTTGAATGTATTCTATCGAATCATCACCGTTCTTTATTATTTTCAATTGTGTTAAAATTCTCTCTGGGCAGTGGGCTATTGTCATAACAATCCCAGTGTTGCGATTAATACTCCTTGTGTTTCAACTTGACACACACACCACCAGGAGGTCCCAAACAACACCTCCCCGAAAACATATAACACCCCCACCCGACAAAATATAACACCCCCCCCTACCCAGGTGGGTGATATGAGGGAAAGTATAAACGCTGCAATAGAGAACATATCATCAGTAGCACTACAGGGTGGTAATAGGTGTTTAGCTACCACCGTCCAGAGTCTAGTTGACTTCTTTGGAACCTACCAGGGTCATACTTACTTCCGAGGTGGGCAGGCAATTAGTTAATTAGCAATTAGTAGTCGATTATTAATTAGTAACTGTCAATTAGCAGTCAATTAGCAGTAGATTAACTGATTAATAATTTACTAATTAACTAATTAATCAGAAAATAAACGATTTCTTCCCCCCTGCAGCTCGACTGTGTGTATTTCTCAGTGGACCTTGTACATTTGGGCTGGAAACACTCAACCAGAGAAGACAAAATACATACAGACAAGGACTGTTCAAGTAAGACACATCTCTCTCCCCCTTCTCTATCAGTCCCTCTCTCTCTCTCTCTCTCTCTCTC
>AVPN01000675.1:22858-32986 GCA_000695325.1 Pleurobrachia bachei
TCTCTCTCTCTCTCTCTCTCTCTCTCTCTCTCTCTCTCTCTCTCTCCTTCTCCCTCCCTCTCCCTTACCTCTCTCTCTCTCCCCTCTCTCCCCCCTCCCCACACAAATAACACCCTCCTCTCCTCCAGTGGTGCTAACCCCGAACATCTCGCCCTCCTCTTCTATCCACATCTAATGAGCTTTGAGAATGCTTCACAAACCCCCGGGTAAGAAAGAGAAAAAAGTTCTTGAGAGAAAATGAAAAAGCAACAGATACAAATTTGGGCATCGCCACATTACTTTTCTCCTCCGCTCCTAGAGAGAAAGAAGGCGAATACTGTCTGGAGGGCGCTGTCCTGCCAGATCGACTCTTTGAGCGCGCGATTTCGTAAAATGTACATTTCCGCGCGCGCTGATATACACATACATTTTGTTTGTGTATACGACCACCACACGAAGATACTACTGCTGCAACAGTAGGAGGTGGTATTTACACCTTGCAAGCTATTAATTAACTCTATTTTCCCAGGCTCTCCCTCCCGCTTAGCCCACTGACGGTAAAAGCAGCTAAGAATTCATATGTACTGCTCGATGCGTACCAGACAATTCTTATCTTACAACCAGCCGAGAATAAAGAGAGTGATACAGAAAAGTTGGCAATTGAATTTAAAGACATTAGTTTGGAGAGTAATGTTGACAGTAATGGGACAAAGACTGCCACAAATCCAGGTACCTTTCCCTTGAGTGGAATCGAGTTAACTACTGTTTTACATTTATCCTCAGTTCTGTCCTTGAAATACAAAACAGCGGTGGTTTTGGCCTATTTCTATCCTAATTAATTAAATCTTTTTACAGGATGGTCTACAATAGAGAAATACATTGCGGAAGCACAGGGAAGTCGGCCAATACACGTTGCGGTGACACAGTGTAAAAACCCAGAACCCCTCTGCAAATATCTTATCAATGATTCTGGAAGCAGTGAAAACATGCATGTGAGTTGAACTATTTGATATCCAATAAATACATGAACAAATGATTAAAAAGTGATAATTCCTACTTTGTATAACGAGAAAGATGGCATTGCTTTTCTCCTTCATTTAACCCCAATCTCCTCACGTTCAGGCCTGGTTCAAGTTACGATCACTATTACTGGCGAGGATATAAAGCATTCTACAAGTTCCTTGTCTCACAACTACACAGATTATATGACCCCGAGGGAGAGAGTGATTTTGAAGAACCTGCCGAGGAGAATTGCCCTGGTTCTCATGGTAACTACACTGCCGCGTAGAGAGCAGGAAATACTGGACCCTGATTGGTTGATAACCAGTCACGTGACCTAAATAACGAGTCCTGATTGGTTGTTTACTTGTTTCGGTCGGTTCCTGGTAAAGAGATGCTGAGAGATGCTGAGTGAGAGTGAGCAGAGAGTAGAGACAGTGCGTGTGTGTGATTTATTTGAAGGTTTTATCCGCAGCAGACATTAGGCCATGTTTGAACTTTGAAATCTCTTAATCAACAATTTATTATTATTTGACTTGTCCCGTGTGTACGGTTGTAGCGTGATTTAATCTATTTACCCTTCACATGACTTTATTATATATTCAAATTTCGATTACTATTCCATATATCATATTTAGCCAAATAACCTCTTCAAATTGTACACTATTTGGAAATCTGTCTGTGGCGCCAACTTGATCAAAATAAGGCGCCTGGCAGCAGTATTCCAGACATGTGTAATGTTTGCAATGAAATTATTATCCTTCCCGATTTGTATGTAATATAAATGTAAACTGTATTTGCATGTAACTATGTATGTGTTTTAAAATTAGGGTCTAATAGTTCTAACACCTCCTATGTTATAAATCAATCCTAAAATCCAGCCCCAAACTTCAATCTAGAAAGTATTTTGAAAGCTGTGTAGAGAGAGAGAGACTGCTGATTTATTTTCTTTATCACTGTTGAATTGACCAATATCACTGAGTTTTAATTTTCCCTAGCGCAGGAAATATCCCTTTCTTCCTTCTAACTACCACCAACCCCCCAACCAAATGTTTCTACTCGATTTCCTAACTGTCTAAGCTCCTTCCTTATCCCCCAAATATTTATTTAGTAGTTATACCTGATTTGTAACTCCCCCCAATTATCCCTTTTATAGCCTAATATGGTAGCAAAAAGAAGCCCAGACAATGAAAACAACATCACCCAGGAGCAGCAACGCCCATCAAAGAAAGCCAAGACCGAGACAGAGAAGAAAGTTGAAAGTCTAAGGATTCTACCAGATCACATCACAGAGCCGAACCAAGATAGGTTATCACTTCTCTCTACCTCCTCTCACTTGTGTCTCCTAGAGGGAACCACTCCGGACCTGGTGCTAGCTACTAAGGGTGGCCAGTTGCCCCATGTTACTAAGGACCTGTACCAACCTCTAGGGGTGGAGGTGGTGTGTTTGGATTCGGTGGTTCAGGGACCAGGGAGGAATGGTTTAGAGACGATGGGAGTTACACTGGGACAATTTTATAAAGCAAGGGGAGAGGTTCTACTGAATCCTTATAACAGGTAGCTACACATATACCCAACACATACTAGCACATGCCCAAAACAAAAGAAGGATCCCCAAAGTAGTCAACTTACTGCAAATACCATACCGATACTCCTTGCAGAATGCTTGTAGGATCCTCTCTTACTACTCTACTTAATTACCCCATTCCCCTAACCCCATGATAACACCCGGTCCCTCCCTCCAGTTACACTGCTCCTGATATGACTACGTTTAATGATCAACTCACAGTGTCAGTGTGGACTAAAGCAGGGAGGAAGAAGATCAATAACAATGATTATTTAGAGTTTGTGGAAACTGCAAAACCTGACTTATTTGTGGGTGAGTGAAGCCGTCCACTTAAACATTTTACATGCTTTACAACTTACAAGTACAGTGGTTTTATTCAAATACGATTCCTAATTTCCCAAACTAAACCCCTTCCCTCGCAGCTCTAGCTGACGTAGTTCCAGCGTGTGTCAACAAGAAGCGAGCGGACAAGTCCTGTTATAGAACACTGAACTGGCTCACTGAGACTTTGACACGCTGTACTGGTGACAAGAAGGTGTTAGCTGTACTTCCCGGTTCTGGACATGCCCAGCTGATGCTGAAAAGTGCCCAGATTCTCTCTACTCGAGATGTTTACGGGTATGAATAAACCTTTCCTTGAAATTGGGTGTCTTTATTGCCACTTTTTATTATTTTCCACCTACCGATACCTCTATCCATCCACCACGAAAAGTACAACTTCAAAACATTGAAATAACTCCCCCAAATTTAACATTTTATCTTCGCAGATATGTCATAGAGCGGGCTACTCTACCTCTGAAAGATTGGGCACCACTTCTCCGCAAAGTTATCTCTCTTCTTCCTCCCTCCCGGCCTATCTACATGTTTGGTAAGATCTGGGTTTCGTATTATCTGAGTAGCCCTTCAATTTGAAGGGTTACTCAGATAATACGAAGTTCAAATAAAAATACATTTTCTCAATCTCCCTTTGTTCATTTTGAGTTACACAATACCTTCTTCTAGGTGTTCTAAATGAATTAGAACTGATTGAAGCCTATAGAAGTGGTTGTCATTATGTTGACACGTCCTTCCTCTCTCGTTATGCAAGTCAAGGCCTCGCTCTCACCAACAATCCCCCTACTGATAATGAACCACTACCAACCACCACCACTACAGCTGCAACAGGAGAGTTCGGACCAAGTTTGGCAAGTGCAGCCCCTGAACAACACGTCAAACAGGAGAAAGGGGACAATAAACGAGGTGTTAAACTTGTATTTACACCTGAACAATTAGTAGATAAAGAGAAATGCTCAAGAGTAATGGACTTGACAGAGGGGCAGTATTCACGACAGTTTATTGGTATTGAAAGTGGGTGTATCTGTTTTATGTGTAAAAGACATACACGTGCTTATGTGAACCACTTATTCAACACTAAGGAGATGCTAGGACCCACTTTGGTTAGCCTTCATAATCTCCATCATGTTAGAAAACTTGTTGAGAATGTTAGAGAAGTGTTAAAGGGTGGGGCTGACCTTTTACAATGGGAGTTTCAGTGATGTTTTAATTTTATTTATCCTTTTTATGGATTTGGAGTACTAAAGTTGCTAGACAACTACAGAGATGACTTGTTGAGTGAGAACAGATGACGGAATGTGATAGAGGCTGCTTTTATACATTTTTAAGAGTGTGTGGGTGTAACTTATTTCTAACTTATTATTTTCCAAACCCCCAAACCAAACCGTTTCAAAAGTTTGTGGGTTCGTATCGGTAAATGGACTCAAGACTCAAGAGTGGCGAAACTGATGACAGTGGTCATATAATCCAGTTCCACTGTGTGAATACTGAATAGGTGGGAAAATAAAAGAAGTCCTAATTACCATGATACGAACCCACATTTCCAACATTTAACTTCTGGAGTTTCGGGAGATGTCAAAAGTTCATTATATCAAAATCCATTAAATAAATAAATAAATTCGAGCGGGTCTCTTTCGGACATAGGAATATTGCAGTTCATACTTCTTCTTCTTTATACCTCTCTCCTCTGTCTAGTGCACGCCTCCTGTTTTCTTACAGGTCTAGCGTTCACTAGACAACGTTCTCGATTAAACATCTTTTTGGCAATATACACCTCGACCTAGATACTCTTGGAGGGCAACAAGTCCTATACACAATGTTTATATTTGTTAGCGGAGATATCAGGGGGAGCTTCATAAAACAATGACAACACGTATAACACAACAATTCTCTCACTGATTCCAGTCTATCCTATTCCTGGGGTCCGGGCCTAACTTGGCCCCGTTTGTGACGTATGGGGAGAACTCGTGCTGGTGCAGTAACCGTGGTTTACCACGTGATTCTACTTTACTGTACACTGGGGTGGATCCTATCTTGATGCGAGTCGGCAGGGCGGGAGGTTGGGGTGGTGGGGCTGGGAATCGCTGGTCAGTAGGTTCCGTCCGGACGGGCACTTTGGGTGTCCTGTAGTGAGGAGCCGGGGGACGGACCCTGGCAGCTGGGGGTGGGGGAGGTGCTGCGGAGTTGGTCCGGTGGGGTGCTATTGGTACTTTGAGGGGTAAAGTAGGTGGGAATTGTCTCTGGCATGCGGGGTATCGGGGGCGAGTGTCTGATAGGGGTATCCGCTGGGGTAGATCCGGTCGGCGGGGTGGGAGGCGAGGTGGTAGTGCTGGAGGTGGGCTGTCCATCTCGAGAGGAGGGGGAGGAGGGGACGGATCTGGACAGTGGAAATTCTCGTATGTGTCATCCGGTTGGGGTAGGGGCGGTGGAGGAAGGGGCTCGTTCTGCCACACTAAAGATGATATCTCTCCTACTAAATTGTTCATCTCCTCGAGGTCTCGGTTCAGGCCGGTCATCAGGGTTTGGTTGGAGAGAGTGGGGACGGTAGAGCCATGGGAGGGCGGGAAGGGAGGCATATCCTGAAAGAGAGGGGGGTTGTGTTAGCGATTCTGTTTTGAATTGTTGACAACATGTAACATGTTTTGAAGCAACTAAACTACTACTGATTAACTCTACTAATTGACAATAAATTCTACTACTCACCTCAAGAGGGCGATGGTTTGTTGACACTATGCCACCATTATGGGACGGGGCAGGGTGGCTTGTAGTATTGTGGGACGGGGCAGGATGGCTTGTAGTAGCACAGGTTGGCTGGCCAGAGCCACTTGCCGTAGATGCTGCGAGAAAAGGGAGAGAGGTTTAGTTAGAGGAATTTCAGTCAGAACATCTAAAACGGACAACTAGAAAGCTAGACATCAAATGGTGGGATTGGGATGGAACTGACATGTTGTAATATACCTCTTGACTTGCCAGTAGTTGACATTGGACGGGTTGGACCAGAACTAGATAACAGAACAACACAAACAAATATTGGTTTCAAGAAATCTAACAATCTCAAATCTCAATACTCAATCAATGAGGGTTGACTCTAATCTCAATACTGCCTGAGCTGAAAAGTGAAACTGACTGGAGAGTCGCACTTATGAAGCACGGTGTCGGTAGGGCGTGTCGAGGTGGTGGACAAATGTGTGGGAGACGTGGAGTTAGACCAGTGGAGAGAGAGAGAGAGAGAGAGAGAGAGAGAGAGAGAGAGAGAGAGAGAGAGAGAGAGAGAGAGAGAGAGCTCCATGCTTGTCAAGATACTTGCCAAGGATAGAAGATATGGAGAGAGGGAGAGAGCGAGAAGCAGATAGAATGATGTACAAGGGGGAGGTAAGTGTAAAAAAGATAGAAGGAGAGGAAAATGAGATAGAGAGAAGGAGATGAAGAAAAGATAGAAAGCTAAGATGGCAATTTGATCATGTGGTTAGTTCTAGGGAAATTATAGAACACATGAGTTCACAAGCAGACACTCCGATCGTTAAGCAGCCGATAGATGTACCTCGATACTCAAATAATCATCTCCGTCCCAACACTAACAGAACCAGATGTACATGCTGGTAGGGTACCCCAGAAGCATCAAAATACAACGATTACAAAAAGTCTTTGAGGTGCTCATGTACTCAAACTCAGAAAAAAGATCACGGGACCATTGACTGAAACCAGGGTCAGAGACCTAACACATTGACAGAAACCAAGGTCAGGGACCTGTATAATAGTACACTAACCTCTAGAGGAGGGCCCTGTAGTGAGATCCATTTCAAGAGACGTGGAACTTGTATCACAACACGAAGTCTGAAATGGGGGCGTGTTAAGTGAGTGGGTGAGAGAGAGAGAGAGAGAGAGAGAGAGAGAGAGAGAGAGGGGGGGGGACCATCACGTGACTAATCATCTAATTACATATATCTTCGCGTTCACAAAGGAACGAAAGATTCATCTCATAATATGCACAGTTGGTGTACCTCTATAATGATAAGAGAGGGTCAAACACATACAACAGACTATTTAACAGATTTAAGAGTCTAAAACTCAGTTCAAATAATGTCCTGTGGATCAAGAAATAAATGGGCACGTGGAAAAACATCGCTTATTGGTCTATAACATCTAGCTCTCAAGAACCCCCCTTTCACTATTGGGTAAGGTGGGGGCTATTATTAGTACACTATCTGATAATGACTATCATGGTGGAAGCTACTAACCGAGATACACTATCATTGTGGGAGAGTGAGAGTGTCACAGCTGTGAGCTAACGGGTGACAACTAAAAAATGCGACAAATTTAAAACGGCTGTATAATTTTTCCCTTTTGAGATAGAGCTTCGGGCCAGTGATAGAACGATTCTTTAGACAATTCTAAATCAGAATAATACATCTTCAAAGAATAAAGAGTTCATTTTCATTGCGTCATCGCATCATTTTCTCTTGAGCCACCAAAGTAGGTGTACGGAGATTTGCGACTTCTATGTTATCAGAAACAATCTTCCCGATGCGATAGAATTCTCAAATTTGGAAGAATGGTTGTTTATGCCATAACCAACATAACTGCTAAGTTTGAAGATTTTAGCTCATTGGGAAGATGGGTTTCTACGGTAATTATGTTTCGAGGGATCGCCGAATTGGCAATTTCTCAAATTACCTGTAAACTACGCTATGTTACAGAAGATTCTGATCAGGAAATTGAGATTTATGAAGTTTGAAACATAGTTACTTTTGTTCAAAATTGTCTGAAAAATCATTCTATCACTGTCTCGTAGATGTATCTCAAACAGAACAGGCGCTAGAGGTGCTAGAAAAGTGTGTATATTTCTCGTACTTCGTGTATTGGCGGGGCAAGAGAAAATGATGCGATAACGCAATGAAAATGAACTCTCTACTCTTTGAAGATGTATTATTCTGATTCAAAATTGTCTGAAGAATCGTTCTATTACTGGCCCGAAGCTCTATCTCAAAAGGGAAAAATTATACAGCCGTTTTAAATTTGTCGCATTTTTTACTCTTCTGTCTAGTGCACGCCCTGTTTTCTTACAGGTCCAGCGCTCACTAGACAACCTTCTCGATTCAACATCATTTTGGAAATATACACCTCGCACTTCGCAGCCTATAAGCATCAAGGCTTCCTAGGGTGTTCTAAATCATAGGGTCCTATACACAATGTTTATATTTGTTAGCGGAGATATCAGGGGGAGCTTCATAAAACAATGACAACACGTATAACACAACAATTCTCTCACTGATTCCAGTCTATCCTATTCCTGGGGTCCGGGCCTAACTTGGCCCCGTTTGTGACGTATGGGGAGAACTCGTGCTGGTGCAGTAACCGTGGTTTACCACGTGATTCTACTTTACTGTACACTGGGGTGGATCCTATCTTGATGCGAGTCGGCAGGGCGGGAGGTTGGGGTGGTGGGGCTGGGAATCGCTGGTCAGTAGGTTCCGTCCGGACGGGCACTTTGGGTGTCCTGTAGTGAGGAGCCGGGGGACGGACCCTGGCAGCTGGGGGTGGGGGAGGTGCTGCGGAGTTGGTCCGGTGGGGTGCTATTGGTACTTTGAGGGGTAAAGTAGGTGGGAATTGTCTCTGGCATGCGGGGTATCGGGGGCGAGTGTCTGATAGGGGTATCCGCTGGGGTAGATCCGGTCGGCGGGGCGGTAGGCGAGGTGGTAGTGCTGGAGGTGGGCTGTCCATCTCGAGAGGAGGGGGAGGTGGGGACGGGTCTGGACAGTGGAAATTCTCGTAGGTGTCGTCCGGTTGGGGTGGGGGCGGTGGGGGAAGGGGCTCGTTCTGCCATACTAGGGATGAGATCTCTCCTACTAAATTGTTCATCTCCTCCAGGTCTCGGTTCAGACCCGTCATCAGGGTTTGGTTGGAGAGAGTGGGGACGGTAGAGCCATGGGAGGGCGGGAAGGGAGGCATTTCCTGAAAGAGGAGGGGGTTGTGTTAGCGATTGTTTTGAATTGTTGACAACAACTTTTGAAACAAATAAACTACTACTATTAATACTAAGTATACATTCCACTGATTAACTTTACAACACTCCTCTTTCTCTACTGACCTCAAGAGGGCGATGGTTCGTTGTCACTACGCCACCATTATGGGTCGGGGCAGGATGGCTTGTAGCATTGTGGGACGGTACAGGGTGGCTTGTAGTAGTACAGGTTGGCTGTCCTGATCCACTTGCCGTGGATGCTGCGAGAAAAGAGAGAGGGTTAGTTAGAGGAATTCCAGTCAGACCATCTAGAACAGACAACTATATGGAAATATAGACAAGGTGGGACTGACATATCGTAATACCTCTTGACTTGCCAGTAGTTGACATTGGACACGGGTTTTCTTAGTTTACTACAACCAGAACAAGATAACAGAACAACACAAACTGATATTTATTGGTTTAAAAAATACTGACTGAAATGAAACTGACTGGAGAGTCGCGCTTGTGAAGCACAGTGTCGGTAGGGCGTGTCGAGGTGGTGGACAAATGTGTGGGGGAGACGTGGAGTTAGACCAGTCAGTGGAGAGGGAGAGAGAGATAGAGAAAGAGAGAGAGAGAGAGAGAGAGAGAGAGAGAGAGAGAGAGAGAGAGAGAGAGAGCGCCATGCTTGCCAAGATACTTGCCAAGGATAGAAGATATGGAGAGAGTCAGAGACCGAGAAGCAGATAGAAAGATGTACGAGGGGGAGGTAAGTGTAAAAAGATAGAAGGAGATGAGATAGAGAGAAGGAGATGAAGATGGAAAGCTAAGATGGCAATTTGATCATGTGGTTATAGTTCTAGGGAAATTTTAGAAAAACGTATGTGTTCACAAGCAGATAGTCCGATTGTTAAGCAGCCGATAGACGGTTAGTGTACCTCGAATCTCGATACTCAAATAATCGACTCCCTCTCAACACTAACAGAATGAGAACGAGATGAACATGCTGGTATAATAGGGGACCCCAGAAACATCGAAATACAAATATCTTTGAGGTACTCATGTACTCACTTCACACTCAAAAAACAGAAAAAAAGATCACGGGACCTAACACAGACTGACGGAAACCAGGGTCAGGGACCTATAACATTGTACACTTACCTCTTGAGGAGGGCCCTGTAGTGAGATCCATTTCAAGAGACGTGGAACTTGTATCACAGCACGAGGTCTGAAATGGGGGCGTGTTTAGTGAGTGGGTGAGAGAGAGAGAGAGAGAGAGAGAGAGAGAGAGAGAGAGAGAGAGAGA
>AVPN01000676.1:27208-39064 GCA_000695325.1 Pleurobrachia bachei
ATACCCTATCCTGTTTGGCGCCGCCGATCCGATCTGAGCGCACTGAGAATCAAATTGGGGTCGGGCGCCGCCAGACGGACACTATCCCTGTACTTCAATTCTTTTTAAGTTATTATGAGTTCATACCGTGGTAGCACAAATGGCTATTTCGGGTAAGCTGAAGAGGGGATCACAGATCTCTGAACCTGCTTCTTCATTCTCTATCTCCGAGCCATGTTTCATACACTGTTGCCTGGGATAAGTTGTTGCTCAAATAGAGATTGGTGGGTTTGGGAACAAGTTAATCAGTTAATCCTTGATTTGATTGTTTTGGTTTCTGTGCAAACGTGGAAATTCGGGTTGCGAGCAGGCCAAACCAATAAACGCTAGTAGCTACCCCCCCCCATCCACAATTTAATCATTCAGCTGTTTCAATTCCAGTACCCCAGTTGCTGACGCAGTCACCCCTACACTATATCCTGCCTGGGGATGTCATCACCAAAGCAGACAGTTATTCAGTGCTTTTACCTGTTAATCTTGAGTTTCCAACTCGAAACAAACTGGTATACATCACTAACGGTTCCTTCCCACCGGCTCTCTAATGATGGGGTGCCAGAATTGTGGCCACAGAGTCCACACGTTGTCTCATCAGTCACTATTTGGAGACCTATACGGAGGGAGAAGAATTTAGTGAGTTAGTACCAATTACCAATCCATCACATTTAGTTTGTTTTGCTTTGGGTCATTTAGTATTTGTAGTTAAAAATAATGGCAGCTTGGTGTTTAGTGCGACCCAGTTTTCTCCCCCGGTTTACTTACTATCATATCCATTCCACCTAAACGAGTTCGTCCCTAAGAAAGTTACAGTCTGAATCATCCCATCGAATTGTATCAAGATATTATCGCTGTATCGAATGTTCTGGCCTGCCTTGTGAAGCAGCTTCTTTCCCTGGTTGTTTATTACCCATCCCCGCTGGAACTGCAGGATCTCGAATCTAGGGGGGGGAAGAGGGTTGAGTATGATAGAATTAGAACAGTCATTTGAAAGCATTACACCTAATGAGTATCTCCTTAGATTAAAATTTCATATTTTCTACTGTCTTTATCAAGGTAGTGTGTAATTATTTTGATGAGTGTTCTCTTCGGCTTCTTCTCCTTCTTCTTTGAGTGTCGGTTGAGCTGAGAACCCCTAAACGAGGTTGCCTATCTATACTATGTTTATCCCGCACCGCAAATTAGTCTTACCCAAGAATCAGTGTAACATCAGTTAGGCATGAAGCAGTTCCACAGGGTACAAAGGTACCGTACACGAACCAAGATGCAGTCATACAGTCCATTGCCAGCACATAGGTACACACTCCATTCTGGTCGTACCTGGAGGGGTGGGGGGGAGAATAGTGGGTCTTTCTTTGGGTTTGTTATGTTCTAACCCACTCCCTTTACATTTGTAAATCGAAACATAGTCTAACTAGGCAAATGATAGTAGGGCAGTTCGGAAAAAGTTCAACACACAAATATCTTCAAATATATATGTGTTTCATTGAAATAATTCTGTATCAAGCTTTTTCTGACAGCTGTTTGAAACTTATTGCACGTACCAAAGGTTGTCGAACGTCTTGGTGCTTCCATCTCCAAGCAGCACACACGTACTACCTTCGAATACCCTCGTATTTTCCTCAGTCGCTTCCTCTCCGTCATCCTGATCTGTAGGATCTTCCTGTAAAGTAGTTAGTTTAGCTCTTCTTTCTCCTAGTTGAAGTAACAATCTCACTTCACACAGAGCTTCATGTCGTTTGTGCGGATTTAGCAAATTAAACAAAAGTAATTAAATCCCGCTTTGATCTTTGGCTCTTATAAAGACATGGTCTGAGCAAGTCAACCTTCCTCCTTCTAATTCTAATCCCAAATTCTTAAATCATGAATAATGCTCCATGCATAAGACTGATTTTTGTACATTTTCTCCCGGGTCTGTTAGTTATAACATGTCTTTTACTAAGCAGCTGTAAAAATATCATCTTCCATACAAATTAGAAAGATAAAAACAGCTTGTAATTGTCACCATCATGACTCATACACGTCCGAGATACCAGATAACTATAAATAAAAGGTACCATGTAGAGTTATAGTTTTGACTTTCAGTTTTCCGAGAAAATTATTATCTCAACAGTGGTGTGCTCTCAAACACCTTATAGTGATAAGAACCCTTATAAATAGTTCCACTGATGATTGCTAATATTGAGAGATACTGGTCTCACTGACGGGTACAGAGTCATCAAGCTAACACCATTGTCTCGATTCAATGAACCATGGATAATTGTTGCTCTCTCTCCCTACCCTCCCTCTCCCTCCCTCTCTCTCCATCCCTCCCTATCTCCCCTCACTCTCTCTCAGCCTGTCTTGACTAGACTTTATTGATCGGTTCAAGCCTGTCACTGTACCAGTATGATATGTAACATGTAATGTCTTCTTCTTTACGTAGGCGGTCGCCTGTCACTGTCTGCAATACTGAACTAAGGTCCTTTCTATACTCTGCCTTATCAAAATATTTCTTGACTCTTTTAGTTCGTAAGTTACCACCACTGCACTTAGGGCTTTTTTTATCAGTATTGTTGAGCTGCTGATAAGTGTGGGCTGTTGGCTTTGTTCCCTTTATTTATTAAAGTCTGTATTTTTTCCATCTTAACAGTTATTGAAAGTTATGTGACCAGTTATATATTTTTAGTACAGTCGGACCCCGATTTACCGGGCCCCGATTTACCGGAACCCCGATTTACCGGGAGGATTTCTTTCCCCCGATTTTTTTTGGAAAATTTTCGAAGTTTTGCCGGTTGGTAAACTTGCATTTGCAATTCGCTAGGTCTAATGGGGATCACGTATCGGTATAGGACACGTGAGGTAGCATACGATAATGCCTTTGAGCAATAATGCCTTTGGGGAAAAACGGCATAGTTAATTGGGTAAAGGCAAAAGCGTCAAAACGAACCAAGATGCAGTCATACAGTCCATTGCCAGCACATAGGTACACACTCCATTCTGGTCGTACCTGGAGGGGCAGTGTTTTATTCTAGGAGTCCATGGACATACTTATCCATATTTCATCAGACAACTGGGTGAGGCCTAATAATAACTGTAGTACTGTAATAGTAGGTCGGAAAAGTTCGGCACAGAAATATAGGTTTATCTCAAACACGTCTGTATTTCAAATACGTCTGTATTTTTGTGTCGAGCTTCTTCCAATCTCTTTGAAACTTGATCACGTACCCCCGGTTGTCGAACGTCTTGGTGCTTCCATCTCCAAGCAGCACACACGTACTACCTTCGAATACCCTTGTATTTTCCTCAGTCGCGTCCTCTCCGTCATCCTGATCTGTAGGATCTTCCTGTAAATGAGTTCATTAGCTTCTCTCTCCTAGTTAAAGTAACAATCTCACTTCGTACTCTCCTAGTTAAAGTAACGATCTCACTTCATGCTCTCTTCTAGTAAAAGTAACGATCTCACTTCATGTTCTCTCTTAGTTAAAGTAATAATCTTACTTCACAGTTCACACGGGGCTTCACGTCTTTCGTCTTGAAAAGCTGATTCAGAAAAACTCCGTGCCTCGTTTGGACCTTATACACCGTTACCCCCTACTTCACAAGGGGCTTCACGTCTTT
This sequence comes from Pleurobrachia bachei, assembly GCA_000695325.1. NCBI lineage: Eukaryota > Metazoa > Ctenophora > Tentaculata > Cydippida > Pleurobrachiidae > Pleurobrachia > Pleurobrachia bachei. The sequence continues at coordinate 30,842 of AVPN01000676.1, forward strand.
CGTGCGGATTTAGCAAATTAAACAAAAGTAATCCCGCTTTGATCTTTGGCTCTTGTAAAACGGTCTGAGCGAGTCAACCCTCCTCCTTCTAATTCTAATCCCTAATTCTTAAATCATGAATAATTTAAAGTTATGCTCCATATAAGACTGGTCTTTGTACTTTTTCTCCCGGGTCTGTTAGTTGTAACTTTTACATAGCAGCTGTAAATATCTAAAATTCTAGACAAATTAGAAGGTTAAGAACAGCTTCTATAAAAAGGCATTATGACTTATGTAGGGTTATAGTTTTGTCTTTTGGTTTTTCGAAAACTATTAATCCAACAGTGGTGTGCTCTCAAACACAATATTAGCGATAGGATATTGATAAGAACCCTTAATAGTTCCATGCTGATTGCTAATATTGAGAGATACTGGTCTCACTGACGGGTACAGAGTCATCAAGCTAACACCATTGTCTCGATTCAATGAACCATGGATAATTGTTGCTCTCTCTCCCTTTGACTATCTTTCTCTCCCTCCCTTTCTCTCTCTCTCTCCCTCTTCCTCAGCCAGTATTGGCTAGACTTTATTGATCGGTCCAAGCCTGTTACTGTATTTGATATTCTGATAACATGTAATATGTCTTCTTCTTCACCTTTACCTGTCATTGTCTGCAATAACTCAAGTCCTTTCTATGCTCTGCCTTATCAAAATATTTCTATACTCTGCCTTATCAGTTATCATAGTTCGAACCTTTCAGACCTATGCTCTGACAAATTGGTACCTTGTATCGTAGTGCCGTTGTGCTTCCCACCAGCTCCCTGTTCTGCGCATATGCCCCTGGACAATGATGTGCGACACAGTGTACCGTCTGCTCTCGTTTCACTAGCATCTCTAGTACCTCTCCCTCTCCTATCGTGTCTCCGTTATCCGTCCTCCATCTGATATGAGACATGAATTGTTACTAATGTAAGGGAGGGTTAGAACGTAATAAGTAACTCAACAAGTAAAGGCAATTTTCTAGATCAGTGGTTTTTGAAGCCTAGATATTTGCTGAAATCCTTGTTTTTACCTTCCCATATATCCGTAACTTACATGATATCGGGTGGTGGTCCGGGGTTTCCACCAGCTGGTTCTGCTTTACAGGACAGGGTAACACTCTCTCCTCTCTCCACTTCAACCGTCTCTTCCGGGACTACCGTAAACTCGGGCAAATCTGGGGGCAGGGATTAGTGTCTAGGGCAAATCTGGGAGCAGGGATTAGTTTCTTATCGGTCAAATCTGGGAGCAGGGATTAGTGTCTCGGGCAATTCTGGGGGATTCAGTTACATTCAGGAAGCAACCGAAACAAGTAATAGTGTTATACATGTCACGTGACTGTTCATCAGCCAATCAGCGACCAGTATTTCCTGATTTGGTCGGTTCCTGGTTCAACTCTCTAAAGAGACGAGACCGCCCCAGGGACTCAGTCATACTTTGCAAGTTTTTAATGTATCAGTTTAAAAACCGTTTAAGTTTTAAATGAAATGGGACTTTAGTAATTTATTTTTTGTCATTTAGATTAACGTGCTGTCTCTAATGCCATTTAGTTTAACCTGTCAGATATCCCATCACGTTGTGAGGGAGAATATTAAAAGACGAAAGTTAATAATGGGAATAGATATCGATAGTGTGGTAATATAAAATATTTAATTCAATAGTGTCAGGAACTTTCGAGTTTATCAACGTTGTAGGGGCTTATGTCATCCCTTTATTCATTTTGTACTCTCTGTACATCCCTTTATTTATTTGGACTGAGCTAGAAGCTTACTCACCAAACTCTCCACAAATGAAGTTTTTGAAGAGGGTTATGTTCCTGCCAAAAAGACATCTCTCCTCATTAATGGCACACTCCCCAATGTAAACAGCACAGTCAGAGCCGCAGACCAGGGGCTGGTTGAAGGATTCACAATATTCACAAACACACTCGAAGGTACCGGATTTGTAGTCAGGCTCACATGTGGTACCGGGTTCACATTGGGCTTCCTCACAAATATCTGCAGCGTGGGAGGAGATGTTAGATGTTAGCTGCTAGATGTATTAGATGTTGGATGTGTTAGAGTCTTTCTAGGATAGACTCGAAGAAGAAGCAGAAGAAGGAGAAGGGAGGATTAGATCAGAGGCATGTGGGGAGGAAGCCTCCCTTGGAGAGGAATTGATGATTTTATCGAGGGTGGGTGGAGAAGAGAAACCAAGGTAGATTGAGAGAGAGGATTAGAGATTGGAGAAGGGAGACCGAGATAGATTCAGAGAGAGGATTAGATGGTCGGTGGAGAAGGAAGACCGAGATAGATTGAGAGAGAGGATTAGAGGTTGGAGAAGGGAGACCGAGGTAGATTCAGAAAGAGGATTAGAGGGTCGGTGAAGAAGGGAGACCGAGATAGATTCAGAGTCTCCTAATCTCCCAGCCACTTCTTCCCTCTGGCCCTATCTAAGTCTCTCAGGATTAGAGGATGGGTGGAGAAGGGAGACCGAGAGAGATTCAGAGAGAGAGAGAGGTACCCTTGCAATGATAGGTCTTGTACTGACTATTGTTACAATACAGGATCAGGAACCCACTTCTAAGAGCTATAATATATGGACAATATAACAATAGAAAATACATACAGTATGCTATTGTTCAGTTATATATTATAACATGCAAGGCATTATATAAGTCATGGTCAATCGAGTTATGACAGTGTGCCAGACAGTTTCAACAGAAAGTTGGTTGCCACATGCTTTGTTAGCTGCACACTTGTTACACATGCATGCGTCTTGCAGTTATTGTTAATTTTATGTCAGCGCCGTTCTAAATTACACTTTCCTCCCCAAGTACAATGCGTAGCAATACAGTTACACAGGTTGCGATGATTATGAATTTATTTACGGAGGGGCTCTACACTTTACATCCTTGTGTTCTACTAAGATCATTTTATAGGAAACTGAGTTTTAAACTCTACATAATAATTGTACAAACTTAACAAACCCCCTAAATAAGTACATACCATGTGTCAGTTAGTTGATGTGCACGTGTGTTTTTACTGTTTTATTTTACACGCTAGTACACACAGTTAGTTATTATACTGTTTTTTAAGTGGGTATTTTAAATGAACCTATATCTTATCGGTGATATCGTGACTTCTATACTATTACTACACACAATTGATGCTCACAATACGTAATCTCATCTGTCATGACATATAGGCTCTTTATGATTATCAATGAGAATTAGGAAACATATTTTATCTCTCCTTATTAGTTGATAAAAATTGATGGACAACTGAGGCAATGAAATTATTACAGGGAAAGAGCTACATGGCAGTCGACTATTTCGTCGATCATCGATATCATCTACAGGAAACGACTCAGATTAATTTTTTTAAGTTGTGTTAAGTAGTGTTCCTAACTTTTCAATACAATTGATTTGAATCTTTTTCTGATGAAGTCGATAATCAACAAAACTGTCATATAATTTATTTTCCTGCAAGTGCAAGTGCAATATAACTTCATTGCCTCTGTTGTCCATATAACTTTGTATCAACTAATTGACATGAAGTTGGTGTGAGACTAATTAATATATCCAGCGTGGCAACACATGCTCTTTATATCTCTGCTTAATCTGCTCTATATTCATGTCATACAGGCTGTAATCCTGAATTGACCGGCAATATAATAATTTAATGACTTATTGTTTGATGATCGTTATGTGTACAATGACAATCGACAAACAATAAAAACAATTCAGGTGCATTACGATATTAACTTTCTTTTCATACCTTTGACTGTAACGAAGGTATCCGCATAAGTAACACCTTGGTTGTTCTTGGCAGGGGGGGGGAGTTTGGTAACTAAGGGGGTTACCAAGGGGGCATTAAATTAGAGTCTACAATGGGGGTTTTAGTAGGAGGTACAGAGAGGACATATTATAATCTATCTTTAGAACACATTTGGTAAGGTGAATCCTTTTTAGAAAAAGTTAGTATAGCAGTTTATTTGTCCTTGTCTCTCTGATCTGGCGACTGCGACCAGAAATACTACGTAGAATCTTCGTCCGGTTTAGGTACATCTTGTTAACGTTCAAAAAGAAAAATGATAATCACGATCCAGCAAGGCCGAGTCAGTTTGGGGGAATCTATGTATTTAGGGAGAAGATCATGAAGAATGAAGAATATTATTGTGTTGCAGTTGATCTCATGTACTAAAAAGAGTTTCAAACAGGGGTGGAGGAACAAGGGCCGGGTCAGCCGGGGCCAAGGCCCCGTGTAAAATTTTACCTACCAGGGGCAGGTGGGGCCACTTTCACCGAGAATTTTCCTAACGCTAGGTAAACATTTGGCGTTGTATGAGGCTGGCCCAGGAGTATGTTCTAAAGTCTAAACCGTTTCGTATTACGCTAAACATTCTAGTACAAGCAGTTTGTCATACAAGGTGGGATAGAGTGATAGAGGGTTCGTCTTGTGTGCGTTAGTTAGCCATTCGAATGAAAGTGGATAATTGTTATTTAACATTAATTGCACTTCAACAATGAAAAGCCTCTTAGTCAAACTTGCTCCTCCGTCAATAAGCGTACGACCTCCTGTTATACTGCCTCCCAATTCAACCCAAGAGCCTACTGATCAAAAACTTTTTTCAATTTGATGTATAAAGGAAGTTTGGTGAAACTGTGCGCAACTTGAAAAATTGGAAAATTTCACGTGACCGGTCACGTGACCAAAATATCTGAAAGTGGCCCCAGCTTCCGCCATGCCTGGTTTCAAATACGATTCCCCACCACTCAAACTCCTAACTCTTTCAGATATTTATTCTCATTACTAGTTATGATATTGCTCTATCCCACATGCGCTTCAATCTATCCCTCATAAATGGCACTCAATTAATCATCTCTAGAAAATTAATTATTTTTGGATGAGAACCATGGTTAATGATGGGGGCAATAGAAATACAAGTACTGGTTACTGCAGCATGCTGGGTTAATATAGTAGGTGCCGGTGTGGTTCATTTGGCGAAGGTACCAATTAGTGACCATCTTCCGTTAAAAAGTCTCATCTACGCCACTTGTGCTTGTTGCCGACTTATTATTATTTCTGCGACTATAGTTATGTTCTAGCGCCCCCCCCCCCTCCCCGTTCCAACCCTCCTTTACCGGGGCAGTGGAACAAGTCACGACAACATACCTGAAGTGTCCACCGTCGTAAAACTGAGCATTTGGCTGTTTAAAGGTGTTCTGGACCACTCCTTTCAGAATATCCCCCTCCTCATAGAAACCATCCTGAACAGGAGATACTGGTTACCATGGTTACCATACTGATTACCATGATGGTTACCATAATTATTACAAATTAGTTGTAGTTTTTATCATGGTTACCTATACTAAGCAGAATCATGATACGCTAAAGTGATCATGCTGTGTATTAACCTGTAATGGTGAGAGGTCTGAGTACTCGACATACTGAACCTCCACCAGGGGCATTGGAGCTCCCTCAGCAAGACACTCTATCTGAATCGTCCTTCCTGGTAGAGTCACAGCATCCGATATGAGGCTGATTATCACAGGCCTGCTTGCATCTGAGATAGAGTTAGATAAAGGGGGAGGAGCTGTAGAGGTAGAGATATTGAGCGGTATAGAGATCAGAGAGAGATAAAAATAGAGTGATAGTGAGAGGTAGAGACATGGATCAGATTGAGATTGATATATTAAATTGTGGTGAAATTTGTTTTTTGACCACGTTTCATTCGAACATGTGGTTTTGTGTAAGCAGCTCCTTCATAACGCGCTCCATTTGTTCATGGACATTGAGCCACTAGTGTGGTTTTCATTATTAAACTAGTACTCGCCCTTTTTTCTTGCCTCTCAGAACTATCAATCGTTATATCAAATATCTACCCCACCACCTCTCAGAACATATCAAATATTGTAAGATATTGCGCAAGTGTGTTCTCGGCAATACTGCAAAGAAAAAGTATTGATCACGTGACGTGTGTGATGAAGGCCAAGAAGTCGACATAGTCGTCATTTGGTGCCATACAATCAATCTCTGCCACTCATTTTGTCGCCCTCTCTCTCTCTCTCTCTCTCTCTCTCTCACACATTTGGTAAGGTGAATCCTTTTTAGAAAACGTTAGCATAGCAGTTTATTTGTCCTTGTGAGAGACTAGACCGCTGACGCTGGTCTTTATGATGCATCTTAGAAGCAGGTGTTTAGGTACATCTTGTTAACGTTCAAAAAGAAAAATGATAATCACGAACCAGCAAGGCCGAGTCAGTTAGGGGGGATTTAGGGACAAGATCATGAAGAATGAAGAATATTATTGTGTTGCAGTTGATCTCATGTACTAAAAAGAGTTTCAAACAGGGGTGGAGGAACAAGGGCCGGGTCAGCCGGGGCCAAGGCCCCGTGTAAAATTTTACCTACCAGGGGCAGGTGGGGCCACTTTCACCGAGAATTTTCCTAACGCTAGGTAAACATTTGGCGTTGTATGCTGCTGGCCCAGGAGTATGTTCTAAAGTCTAAACCGTTTCGTATTACGCTAAACATTCTAGTACAAGCAGTTTGTCATACAAGGTGGGATAGAGTGATAGAGGGTTCGTCTTGTGTGCGTTAGTTAGCCATTCGAATGAAAGTGGATAATTGTTATTTAACATTAATTGCACTTCAACAATGAAAAGCCTCTTAGTCAAACTTGCTCCTCCGTCAATAAGCGTACGACCTCCTGTTATACTGCCTCCCAATTCAACCCAAGAGCCTACTGATCAAAAACTTTTTTCAATTTGATGTATAAAGGAAGTTTGGTGAAACTGTGCGCAACTTGAAAAATTGGAAAATTTCACGTGACCGGTCACGTGACCAAAATATCTGAAAGTGGCCCCAGCTTCCGCCATGCCTGGTTTCAAATACGATTCCCCACCACTCAAACTCCTAACTCTTTCAGATATTTATTCTCATTACTAGTTATGATATTGCTCTATCCCACATGCGCTTCAATCTATCCCTCATAAATGGCACTCAATTAATCATCTCTAGAAAATTAATTATTTTTGGATGAGAACCATGGTTAATGATTGGGGCAATAGAAATACAAGTACTGGTTACTGCAGCATGCTGGGTTAATATAGTAGGTGCCGGTGTGGTTCATTTGGCGAAGGTACCAATTAGTGACCATCTTCCGTTAAAAAGTCTCATCTACGCCACTTGTGCTTGTTGCCGACTTATTATTATTTCTGCGACTATAGTTATGTTCTAGCGCCCCCCCCCCCTCCCCGTTCCAACCCTCCTTTACCGGGGCAGTGGAACAAGTCACGACAACATACCTGAAGTGTCCACCGTCGTAAAACTGAGCATTTGGCTGTTTAAAGGTGTTCTGGACCACTCCTTTCAGAATATCCCCCTCCTCATAGAAACCATCCTGAACAGGAGATACTGGTTACCATGGTTACCATACTGATTACCATGATGGTTACCATAATTATTACAAATTAGTTGTAGTTTTTATCATGGTTACCTATACTAAGCAGAATCATGATACGCTAAAGTGATCATGCTGTGTATTAACCTGTAATGGTGAGAGGTCTGAGTACTCGACATACTGAACCTCCACCAGGGGCATTGGAGCTCCCTCAGCAAGACACTCTATCTGAATCGTCCTTCCTGGTAGAGTCACAGCATCCGATATGAGGCTGATTATCACAGGCCTGCTTGCATCTGAGATAGAGTTAGATAAAGGGGGAGGAGCTGTAGAGGTAGAGATATTGAGCGGTATAGAGATCAGAGAGAGATAAAAATAGAGTGATAGTGAGAGGTAGAGACATGGATCAGATTGAGATTGATATATTAAATTGTGGTGAAATTTGTTTTTTGACCACGTTTCATTCGAACATGTGGTTTTGTGTAAGCAGCTCCTTCATAACGCGCTCCATTTGTTCATGGACATTGAGCCACTAGTGTGGTTTTCATTATTAAACTAGTACTCGCCCTTTTTTCTTGCCTCTCAGAACTATCAATCGTTATATCAAATATCTACCCCACCACCTCTCAGAACATATCAAATATTGTAAGATATTGCGCAAGTGTGTTCTCGGCAATACTGCAAAGAAAAAGTATTGATCACGTGACGTGTGTGATGAAGGCCAAGAAGTCGACATAGTCGTCATTTGGTGCCATACAATCAATCTCTGCCACTCATTTTGTCGCCCTCTCTCTCTCTCTCTCTCTCTCTCTCTCTCTC